>JBBIGA010102609.1:0-10906 GCA_037576975.1 Alestes dentex | reverse complement strand
GACCCCTCCATGATTTCTAAGTGGGAAAACTTGCAAAATCGCAGGGTGTTCAAATACTTATGTTCCTCACTGTATATACACAGCCAGTGGGTATTGCCATAACAGCATTTCACTATATGTTGTACTTGTCATATCCCGGTATGCGGCTGCTATAGGCCACCAAAGTTTGAGTTTTGTTTTGGTGAACTTTTATTGTGAAGTGGGTGATGGGTTTTTCTTGTTTGCATTAGTCACATTTAATATTTATATATTCTTTTCTGAATTTTCTTTAAGTTTTGAATTGGATGTGGTCAATAGTGTATAAAACAATAGCCTGTTGCATTCAAAATGCGAATGCAACAGGCTATGGATTTTCTTTGGGATAAATGAATCTCTCTCCTATGTGACATGCACTACATACTAAAATGCAATGCTTAACGCAAAGGCCAATATACTAACATACTAAGAAAATATTAATTTGCATTATGTGAATTTATAAACATACGATCACTTACACATCAAGGATGATATCGATCCCCTCCGCAAATGCATGCTCCAAGGCTGAATCCATGCTGCCAGCCTCTGAACTGCCATCACTCCTCTCCTCGAAGTCCACCTCCACATCAAAAAGCTCAGCATGTATGTCTTCGAAGGTACACCGCTTCTTTTGTGGTCTTGCCATGATGCCAAAATCAACAAAAATACAGCCAAAATGCAACCAGAAGATATAGATAGCTGAGAACTGACAGATAGCGCTCTTAAAAAATGGCGACCCATGTCTCAGCTCTGCGCAATGCACGCGTAAGCCATGCGCAAAGCACATGTGGGTGTAAGGTACATGGGGGTACTCATCATTACGCATTACCCTTGGAAACGCATGGATAGACCAATTAGGGTCAGTCACTTCCGGGAAGCCTGAGATTGGCAAGGAAGTGAAATTAGAGACCTCGTCTCAACGTAAACAAAACGGGTGCTCTCACCACTGGTGAAACAGACCGTCATTTATGAAAACTAGTTTGTTCACAGCCAATAATAACCCTTGAATTTTATAGTGGACATCTTTAGCTTTTGATCCATGTATAACATTCTGTGCAAACTTGAATTGGCTCAGGTCCGCCGGTCGGCTGCCACCGGGGTCCCTGCCTTCCTCCCGAGCATACCCCGGCATGCTTGGGCCTGGCTCATCCTGGGAGGCGAGTTTCATGCTAGTTGGACGGGTCCCCTCAGCACTTGCTACAGACTCACAGACGCATGCGACGTTCAAGATGGCGGCCCCCACTGCAGTTCCCAGACTGGCTGCTCAGCCAGCGCAGAGGGAGTGGGCTCGAAAGCCCGCTGTGAGCATACCGGCTAGGGATCCGGCTACGAGGGATACAGTCCCTGGTGCTCTTCCCGTCCTCCCGCTGGCACTCAAGCTAGCCCCCACAGCCACGCCACACTGCCAGCCACCGACTCCTGCTCCGTGGCTACGCCAGCCGGCAACTCCTGCTTCGCCAGCTGCCCACTCCTGCTCCGCCAGCCGCCGCCGACTCCTGCTCCGCCAGCCGCCGCCGACTCCTGCTCCCCCAGCTGCCGACTCCTGCTCTGCAGTTACGCCAGTTGCCGACTCCTGCTCCACGGCTACGCCAGCTGCCGACACCTGAGGCGTGGATACGCCAGAGGCTGCCAAAGTTTGAGTTTTGTTTTGGTGAACTTTTATTGTGAAGTGGATGACGGGTTTTCTTGTTTGCATTAGTCACAGCTGGGTTTTGTTCGAGTTTTGGTTTGTTTACTGGTTGTGGGCTTTTGTGTTACATGTATTTTATTGTGTTTATGTTTGAGTTGTCAGTCCACCGTCATACTCTATGCAGGTCCTTGCGCCTTCTGCCTGTGGTTCACCCAAGGTGACATGACAGTACTAATTAGGACTGCATGTGACAATACTCTTGAACTAAAAGTAAAAAGTTGTGTCAACTTCAAAAAAACATTGTTTATTTGGTTTATCTAAAAATTTCAGAAGTCTTTTCCATGCTCATTTAATAGTTGGCAAACAACTGACAACATATTTCTTTATACTTTTTCAACTTTGAGTTTCTGAGAGTGAAAGTTTGAGCATGCATGATCACACTTATCTAATTATTTAAAATGACTATTTGGATGACAGAGATTTACAATAGATGGCAGAGACTAACATGACTTTTGACAATCTGTATCAAGACATGCTTTTTACTCATCTCATCTGAGTGTGTTAGAGACATGATACGTTAATGATGCTCATTCAACATTTTCAACCTATTTATGAATACTGTATAACAGTTAATTGAACAGTCTCAGATATCAATGCAGCTGCTCTACAGAGAAAAAGTTTTACATCTGACAAGGGCACAGAATACAATTTGTCTTCTATCAATATAGATAGGAAGACATGCTCAGAGGAAACAAAGGTCAAAGATGGAATCCATCTTCCTCTTGGCTGCCCCACATAGCAGAATCAAACAAACATCTTCCATGCTCCATCTTGTCTCACTCCTCAGAGCAGGCAACAACAAGCTGAAATCAATTGTATATAAAATTGACATGCAGAGGCATTAATATTTTTTACCTTTGAGCAAAACTGACTTCTGCATCAGGGAGTGCAGTGTGGGGGGAGAGGCCAGGGAAGATGATGAATCAAACCTGTTGAAGAAATGGTTTAGTTCATTTGCCCACTTCACGTCCCCCACTGGCAGAGAGTTCTGCTCTTTGTGGCCTGAGATGGTTCCAAGGCCCCTCCAGACTCTGCTGACATTGTTCTGTTGTAGCTGGCTTTCCCAGCCCCGATCAGTCTTTTCAGCATTGACTTGAGAATTGGGTCTTGCGATTAAAAACGGAACAGTTACCATACCAAGCTGTAATGCAGCTACAGAAAATATTCTCTATAGTCACTTTATAGAATGTTTAGAAGTATTGAGTGGTAGGTGCATTCTCCCCACTCTCAGCAGAAAAACAAACCTGTTGAGGGTCCACATGCGGTTTTCTGCAATATGAACACCAAGATGTTCAGTGGAAAGTATCCTCCTGAAGTGAATACCCAACTCTTTTGTTTTATAAATATTCAGTTTTTGGCTCTGCACCAGGCTGTTAGCTGCCCCACATCATCCCTGTATGCCACCTCATTGCTCCTCACTGATAAAACACACCACAGTCATGTCATCACCAAACCTGATGTGGATTGAGCTGTACATTGCAGCACAGTCATGGGTCAGCAGCAGGAACAGCAAAGGGCTTAGCACACTATGGCCCCTATGCTCTACACGGTGGTGCTGAAGATGTTGATCGCAACCTTGACTGACTGAAGTCACTCAGTCTGAAAGTCCAGGATCCGGTTATAGAGATGTGTTCATGCCCAGATCTCTCAGCTTCCCAATCAGATACTGAGGAATGATGTTGAACGCTGACCTGAAGTCTATGAACAGCGTTCTCACATAAGTGTCCTTTTTGTCCAGATGGGTAAGGGCCAGGTGAAGGGTGGTGTGATGAAATCATCTGTTGAGTGGTTGGGATGATACACAACCTGCAGGAGGTCCAGTGAGGGAGGCAGCTGTGATTTCATGTGCCTCATGACTTTTGAAGCACTTCTTGATGATGAGTGATAGTGCGAAGGTATGAAAGTCAGTGAGGCAACAGCAATGTTTGTGTAAACACAGTCCAGCACATTTGCCCTCTTGTTGGAAAGTCCACATATTGATACAATGTAAGGAGAATATAGGGAGACTTTGAAATTTGCATGATTTAGATCTAGCGACAGTCCATCTGGATGTGAGTTTTGTAGCTCGCTGATGGCTCTGTAAAGTTCGGCAAGCATGTCATTAGCGTTAGTGCTGGGTGGGAGGTACACTGCCACTATGAGCAAAGTGGTGAATTCCTGCAGTAAATAAAATCGTCCACATACAGCAGTTATAAACTATAGCAGCAGTGAGCACACCAATCAGTGTTAATGTAAACACACAGTCCACCACCTTTTATCTTACTACTATGTTAGCATGTTGCTAATCTCCGTGGCCGTTTACGAAACGCTGTCGCTGAGCCATGTCTCTGTGAAAATAAAAACACAGCAGTCTCTGAACTTACACTGTGTAATTCATTGGAGTTGGATGTTGTCCAATTTATTGTCCAGGGAGGATTTATGGGATAGGCAGCCTGAAAGAATTAGCTTTTAGCCTAGCATTGACCCCTGGTCTCTTGCCGCGCTTTCGCTTTCTTGAACACTGCTTGTGATATCCCCCTTCCCTGGCCAGCAGCATCAGGCGACTCCGTGGTCTGAAGGCCTGGTCCCTGTAGCAAGCCGATGTCATGGAGTGTTAACAGTGGCATTTGTAGATCTTTTTACCAGCTGTTCTGATAGACATTTTAGCAAGCTTTGATGTAAAGTCGATTGAAAACTACACTTATGCACCAAAGTGCCGGACCCAGAGGGGCAGCTGCAATTTAGCATGTCACTATTTTGAAAACAGTATGTCCATCACAACAAGCATCATGACATGCTTTGAGAGGCTCATTACAAGGCATCTAAAATCACAGCTGCCCCATCACTAGACCCCCTGCAGTTGGCATATTGTCCCAACCGCTCAACGAATGATACCATTATCACAACCTGCCCCGCACCCTCCAGGACAAAAAGTACATTTATGGGAGATTGTTATTCAGCATTCAACACCCTTATCCCTTATTCCTCACCATTCGATAGGAAAGCTAAGAATGCTGGGCTCCCCAAGGCTGACAGCTCAGCCCTTTACTGTTCACGCTGATGACCCACAGGGGTCAAGGTTTGAGGTTACTTTGTCATTAGCAGCTGTGTACAATATTTCTACATGGACCACAGTGCAACAAATAGCAAGTTACAACAGAAACACAACAGACACCACTACAATGCAACATAAATGTAATGTAATCCATCTACAACTGTGCAGCAATGCTCAGTTTAAACCACATCATCAAGTTTGCTGATGACATGGTGTCTTTAATCAGTGGGAACAACAACGTGGCATACAGAGAGGTGGTGCAACAGCTAATGGATCGGTGAAGAATCAACAAACTGTCTCTGAATGTGGACTAGACAAAGGATATAGTTGTTGACTTCAGGAGGGCAGGATGTGATCACTCTTCACTAAACATTACCAGCTCCTCATTGGTGATTATTCCTTGGTGTTCACATCAAGCTGCACCTCCTCCCCTACACACACACACACAAACTTCTCCTAACACAATGCGTATACCCACTCCACTGTTCTGCCTGACGCATACAGCATACAACCTCTGCCACTCTAAATATTCTATTATTTATTATTTACTGCATATTTACTGTCCTGCTATTACCTGCACAATTATTTATTGCTATCCACTTTTATATTTGCATTTGTCCACACACTGCTGTTAGAATACAGTATCTGTCATAATACTGTATTTGCTCAAACTCGTCCTGTTACCTATGTTTTTCTTGCACTCTCTTTCTTCCTCTCTTTGCACTCTGTGTATTTTGTCCAGCCTGCATTTGTGGTGTTCTGTTTTTGTTCTTGTGTTCTGGAGGAACGTTTCAATTCACATGAATCACACTGATCAATCTCCAACCATTCTGACAGGCAAACCTAACTGAAACTGAAGCTCGCCACCATTTATTGTGAAGTTACAGACTCAGTGTCATCAATGGTTAATTTGCACTGAGGAAGACAGTGGCAAGAAAAATTCTAAGAACATGAGGAAGAAATACTGAGAGAAATCAAGACTCAAAGAGGAAACCATCCTCCTCTTGGCTGAAACACATCAAATAATTACAAGATACAAACATTTGCAGAATCCACATGCAAAATCTTGTCAAGACAACTGTTGCTGTTCCTACAGTTCTCTGTTCTGTCATACCCCTCAGAGTCAAAAACAACAAGCTGAATACAATTTCTTATGCAAATAAAATTTTACATGCAAAATCATCTACAAATAAGTGACTTCTGATCTGGCTTTCTAAAGATGTAAAACTTGTAAAATGGATGTTAAATTGCAGGGACCATGCTATTCTAACCCTGAGATTCAAAGGGCAGGAGACAAGAATATTGATCAAATTAATGAAAATGGTATTGACTAAAACTCAGTTCACCAAAAAGTCCGCATTGCCATAAGAAATATCATTTGAACACAGCATAGTCTGATTTATTTATTTTATTTATTTTCCACTAAATCATAATTAAACTCTGTGCATTGTAAATATACAGCACAGTTTGGTCTCAACACATAATCTCTAATAAGGCTTCACAAAATGGAATATTGTAATTACCGGGTTGATCGACTGCAGTGTTGAACCAGTGATTTGTTAGCTATTATTTTACTGAGCGGCACCACTCTGACACACTTCCCACACACTGCTCCTCGCTGGCTGCTCTTCATTTGGGTGAATGGGTTAAATACAAAGAAAGAACTTCACATTGCTCAACCTGTGGTGTGGCCACTTTACTTTACTTACAAACCACATTTGCTCCACTTATGGGAGCAAGAAAATAAACACAGAAAGGTCAAGTTCTGGACTAGTGCATTTTTCAGTGAGAGAAACATTGCTATACAATTTAACATGGGGCATTAGAAGAGTTGCCATTTACTCAAAACCATGGAGATCATCTGGACAACCAGGCATAACTGTGGTGACCATCTATGCAACCAGGCAAAACTATACCAGTGGAATGCCAAATTTACTTTGTTTAACATTCTAAAAATACTATATTGTTTTGAGCTTTGCAAAGACGACATGCTGCCAATGAGACAATCAGACCAATGAGCAGAACAAAGGAGCTTATGTAGAAGCTCATGTACAATGACACATGCTAACTGTCAACATGTTAAACCAACATGTTAAAGATGTGTTTGGTAAGCATGATATATTCTTTTCTCATTATCTGCACTGGTAGTTGGGTCAGATCCTGTTCCCACCACTCCAGAGTTTGTTTAGGATTGAGACAACCTCTTCTCAACAGTTTTGGCATGCACTTGAGTTACTGTATTCACACCTACACAAATACTAAAGTACTAAAGGGGAAAATAAACCAAAGTTTTGAGTAAAAAGCGTTTTACGGGTAACACTGTGTTCGACACACTGAGCAATAGGTAATGATTGGGTGAATGGGGAGGGAAGTGATGGTGTAACGAATAAAGAAACAGCGCTAGGGACCTAAGGGATTAAGACTGCTGGAGACTCGTAATTGAGAAAAGGGCTGCACAATATGGACAAAAACTATACTCCAAATACACTGTTGGGATTGTGATATGCTTTACAATGTAATAAAGCTTACCAGCAAACTTTTGCTGTGCTGTTTGGCTGATTGTCATGTTGTCTCAGGGAAGATGGACACAGATTTTCTCTGGGTCGACCTGAGGAGGATGGGTTCCCTTTTTTGAGTCTTGGTTCAACCCAAGGTTTCTTCCTCTAGCCGAGGGAGTTTTTCCTAGCCTCTGCTGCCTTCGGCTCACTCACTAGGGGCTCGGACTTGGACTCTGTAAAGCTGCTTTGTGACAACTTGGTTGTAAAAAGCGCTATATAAATAAAATTGAATTGAATTGAATTGAATGGAGGAGTTAATCAAAACACTAAGGGCTTTAATAGCAAAAATACACATAAACAATCACTTAAAAGCCATGGGCTGGGTAGAACAGAAATAAAATCTGTCTCTCTCTCTCTGAGTCACAAGCAAGGGATGGTCATTTGTCACTGAGATGGTCCCAGTAATTGGTAATACTTGGTACGCTCCTTACCAGAAGCCACGAGTAGAATGAGGTGAAGAAGCTCTACCTTGTGCAGAGCCAACTAGGGGTAGTTTCAGCCTACGGATGTGTTAGCCTCACTGGTTAATGCTTGGGAAACATGAGAGACACAAATAGCCAAATCAAAGTCTACTGGCATAGATCAGAGAGGAGAACTTTTTGAGCCAGCATTGTCCTAGCGTGAAAAAGTGATGGCTTCACGAAAACTCGGGAGACCAGGCTCATGAGAAAGTAACACTGACGAACATGAAGGAAAGTGGCAACCCAATCTCACGACTTTTCGTGCAGCCATCACGATATACAATGTAATCAAAATACGTGCTGCAATCACGCTTTAGGGCTTTTTTTCATGTTATCCAGACACCTGCCAGAACATCTATATATTAACTGTATACTGCATACATCTGTTCATCAGTAGTATACATGCTTACATGTAGTATAGTACCCAGTATACAATATGTCAAAAGTTGTTTGGGGGCGAGACAATGTCAGTGGCTTTGCCGATGCAACAAACGCATAGTTAGGTTCCTCTACTTAAGAACCTTCACTAGCTCCTTGTGGCCGCCTCCAACACTTGCCTCCAGGGTCAAGAACAGACTTGCACCTCTATACTGCACTGATCAAACACTGATCAAGCAGCGTTTCATTTCTCGTCCTCTCAGGACATCAAGCACTGCTCGTTTTGAACCTCCACTGCTCAAAAGAAGAGGAAGACAGTCTTGGCCCCCCAGTGGTGGAATGAACTCCCTAATCCAATCAGACCTGTGGTGCCCCTCACTGTCTTCAAGCACCGTCTTAAGACTTGGTGACTAACTAGGCCTCTTGTCATTTGTTACTAATTTCTTTTTCCCTATATTAAAAAAACAAACAAACAAACCTTTGGACACCTCTTAACTTGTTTCCCTTACATATGTTTTAACCTCTTATTTTTCTTTGACAGGATTTGCTAAGGTGTGTAACTTGCTGGTAGTAACTTGGTTGAATACCAGATGTTGATTTAAGTATAGCTTACATACAGGTATACAGACACGGACTACTTGAGCACTAGTGTACATTCCTCTGGATAAGAGCGTCTGCTAAATGCCGTAAATGTAAATGTGTAGGGGAGAGAAGTTATCAATTGAGCATTTTCTCAACTAAAATAACTGTCAAAAGGTTACTATGTTGGAAAGCTTTTGAGAGATATGGCACTGGTAAGCAAGTGCAACAAACATGAACATAATGTACAAACACAAATCCATCCAGGTTTAACCATTGGCTTAACTTTAAACAAAAATGGCTTGGAAGAGTATGAAAACCTGAGAGGAATCAACTTATTTATTCAGATACCAATACCAGCCCTGATAATGACACGCTATTTTTCTTTGTAGTACGCTTTAAAATAAAAATATACATTATCAAATCAATTAATGCCATTGTTAAAGGAAGCACCACTTAAGGTGAACAACGAGAGGCAGACTATCAAGCACTTGGATAGGGGAAATTATGATTTATTTAGTTTAGATGGGTCAGTTAGTGACAGCAACAGTTACATTTTAAACTAAAGTCCATGGTCCAGAATACATCACAGACCAGCCTATTGCTTTAAAAGTGTTTTGTGCTGATCAAGTGAGAGTTATTAGGTTACCAACCAGCTCTTTGGGAGGACACAGAAGCTCAAACTTCCTTTGCTCTAAGATGAACAGCTGATCACATTTTATATGAATTCACCCAACACAGCTGCAGCTTTTGCCAAAAAATGTCTGGTATATCCATGGTAACTACTCACTCCAACTAACATCCATCAGACACCTTTTTTCAAAAAAGCACCTTCTTTTCTGCAAGAAGTAGAAAATATGTTCTAATCAGTGTGAGCCCAATCTACAACGCAGCAAAGGAGTAACTACAACTCGTTTTGTGCACTGAAAAATTACATCCTTTGTGTCACCATGGCAACTAACTGTGATAGAAGTTTTCTTGTGTCTGCAGCTGGCTCCATTTGATTGTATCTCAAAAGAAAAGACACCATAAAAACCTTAATAAACAATGAAAACCCTGTTGAGACAAAAATGACCAAATTAGCAATTTCCTGCTGCTCCCTTAATCCTGTAATTAGTAAATAGGATAATAGCAATTCACTGCTAATGCAATTTAGCATACATTTGAAATGAAGAGAAACATTCCGGAGGCCCAGCAATGCACGGCAGAAGATCGGAGGTGTAAATTATGACTCCCATGGGGAGCACAACTAATGGGGATTTAAACACACATGTGAATCAGACTTGCATCTTATGTCAGATTGCAGGAGGTAGTTTCCATTTTAAAATAAACATTTAGAAGACTCACGTGCACTAATGAAGAAACTGGAAAGCTTTGACCCTGTCTGGAAAGATGGAACAAAGAGGCATTCCCTACATAGACAGATCACTTGAAATTCCCTTTTTTCCCTCTTATGGCTAATTTAAGGTTACCACCGGAATGTCAGCCTATTGTGGCCAAAACCTATAGCCCACTGAGTAATTTTGACAAGGATCACATAACAAGGGATAAACAACTGGCTTAGAACATCTCCAAATCAGTAGATCTTGTGGGGTGTTTTGGAGTGGTACTTATCAAACGTAGTCAAAGGAAGGACAACCAGCAACAGGATCACAGGCACTCCTGAACATCTGTAACCCAGGTAAATGAGACCCATGCACCTGGTAGCCCACATGACAAAAAACATGATTCATCAAACCAAGCCACCTTCATTCATTGCTCCATGGTCCATTTCTGATGCTTTTGGTGGTGGACAGGGGTCAGTATGGCCACTCTGACTGGTTTGTACCTACATTGCCTCATACACCCACATACACCTGAGGGAGCTTAGACACGATGTGTGTTCTTGACACATTTCTGTCAGAGCCAACATTGGCTTTATCAATCTCTGCCACAGTAGCGCTTCTGTGGGATTGGACCTAACAGGCTAGTCTGTGCTCCCTATGCACATCACTGGGCCTTTACTATGGGGCGCCGTTTGTAAAAACAGCTTCACAATTTTAGATGTGTCATTTTTTCATCATTTAGCGCAATGTTCACACAATTTTCACACATTTAGAGCTAAATGTCATTATGTTTTGGTACATTTTCTTGCTGCGTAATTGTTAAATGTTAAATTTAAATGTTAAATGTAAATCTAAATGTTAAATGT
>JBBIGA010102548.1:0-10907 GCA_037576975.1 Alestes dentex | reverse complement strand
GGAGGTTTTAGAGTGCAAACTCTGAAAACACAGCTACTGTTTCAGGGTGTCTGAATGAGCTGAAGCACCTCTGGGTGAACTGTGTAGAGTCATGGCCTATGAACAAATGGAAAAGACAGAGGGGGGGGGGGGGGTTAGTGAGTTTCCTGAACATGATGGGCATAACTGAATTAAAAACTAAATGAAGAGCAAGACAGGATTACAGAAGACTGAAGGAGATGGAATTAATGAAGATGGAATGAGGGCAGAAGAAGAGAGGGGGAGGAAAGGAGGAGAAGGACCTGCAGGTAAAAGTGATGTGATGTCAGTGGAGCCTTAACAGTTCTCAGGGCGCATTTTAAAGTTCAGCAACACATCAAAATGATAATTGCGCTGAATTTGGTCAACCAGCCAAGTTTGCCATCCAAACTTTAGCTCTGTGGTTTTGCACTGGAGCTGTGAAGCTAATGCAGCTAACAAGTAACCTCCATGCATTGGCATCACGCAGACCGCATGCTTTAAGCTGCAGCTGCACCAAACCTGAGTAAAATTTGCTGGTTGACTTGAATGTAAAGAAAGTACTAGAAAGGCAGTCTGTTTCGGGTAGCAGAATTCATGAAAGTGAACTTGAACATTCCACAAACCTAGTGAGGCAGCAGGAAATAAGAGAGCGAGCTGTGTTCTCTTGATTCTGAAATAAAAAGAAAATGAGGGAACTGCTCATCACTCAACCAGTTAACAAGCTGACGTAACAAACATTAGCATCTCCAACTAGGTACAGTCTCCTTTTCTGTCTTTCAATATGGGAGTGTGGCCACATTCCATTTCTATCCACAGATACTTAACTCATTATTACAAACATGATGTTGCATAGTCATATAGCATGGACTGAGGGAGTACAGTATTAACAGATCTGTACTGTAACATCACATCGTACTGCTGTACAAGTGTCTAGTGCGTTACCTTGAGGCTAACATACTAGGATTGGATTTTCTCCTTTGTAGGTCAGCAAGTCAACATCCATTAATGTTTTATTGTGTTTTGATTTTTTTTTTATCGTGGAAGATTTTCTGATATGAAAAAAGATATTATTCCCCACTTCATGGTGGGACTTGAGATCAATCAAAGTTGGTTGCACTGGGCCAGAGGCGCCTTTGGTAAACAATTTAACAGCAAGCAGAGCTGAGCTCTGGCATTATTGTATTTGAAATGTAAACAATCTCTGAAATCTCTCAGATCTTCAGATAAACACATGGACCAGTGGTTCCCCACCCTGGTCCTGGAGCCCCCCCTGCTCTGCACAGTTTAGCGTTGATCCAACTAATCAGCTCATTAACAAGCAATGGGTGGAATGGGTGTGTGAGAACAGGGAAAACACTGAAATGTGCAGAGCTGGGAGGGCCCCTCCCGTGGGAACCACTGCCACCGCCTCTCTCCTTCTAATGACCCACCATCACTGGTCTTTTCTAGCACTTATGTGATTTTATGAAGCAGCTTTCAAAACTTCACTTTCAAAAGATTGAATGTGCACCAAATAGCCTCATTACCTTATCCCTACTGTAATGTCACCACTCCGCTGTTGAATCAGGCATCCCTTTCAGAGATGTTGTGTGTTCGGGCAGCTGGTGGCGTAGTGGTTAGGGAGTTCATTGGTTCGAGTCCTTGGACTGCTGGTGTCGTCACTGGGGAACCCTTGAGCAAGATACCTCCCCACACGCTGCTCTGCTTCACTTGGTAAATGGGTTAAATACAGAGAAAGAATTTCGTGCTGTGTGTTCATGCATGAACATAAGGGGCCACTTAACTTTATAGTCAGTCTGTTGTTGCACATGATTACATTTAATAGCAAAGCTATGTAATTATTATGTTTGCTGTTTTGCCAAGTATCTGTTGCACATATATTTGTACAGTCATGGCCAAAAGTTTTGAGAATGACACAAATATTGTTTCTCACAAAGTTTGCTGCTTCAGTGTTATAGCTCATTTTGTCAAATGTTTCTATGGTGTACTGAAGTATAATTGCAAAAGCATTCATTTTAACTGGCTTTTAACATCAAGTTTATGCAAAGAGTCAATATTTGCAGTGCTGGCCCTTCTTTTCTTTTTTAAGACCTCTGCAGTTCACCCTGGCGTGCTGCCAATCAACAATGGCAACCCATTCTTGCATAATCAGTGCTTGGAGTTTGTCAGAATTTGTGGGTTTTTGTTTGTCCTCCCGCCTCTTGAGGACTGACCACATTGTTCTCAATGGGATTAAGGTCTGAGGAGTTTCCTGGCCATGGACCTAAAATTCCGATGTTTTGTTCCCCGAGCCACTTATTCATCAATTTGCCTGATGGTACGGTGCTCCATCATGCTGGAAAGGCATTGTTCTTCACCAAACTGTTCTTGGATGGTTGGGAGAAATTGGTCTCTGAGGATGTTTTGGTACCATTCACGGCTGTTCTTAGACAAAATTGTGAGTGAGTGCACTGCCTTGGATGAGAAGCAACCCCAGAAGAGAATGGTCTCAAGATGCTTTACTGTTGGCATGGCACAGGACTGATGGAAGCGTTCCCCTGTACTTTTTGCAGAATATCAGCGCTCACCTAAATATCATTTAGGAGAAGGTCCTGGTCCTTACTGGACTTTCTTGGGCACCCTGAAGGCAGCTGGTAGCCTAGTGGTTAGGGTGTTTGCCCTGTAATCAGGATGTTGTGGGTTTGATTCCCAAGACTGCTAAGCACCTCTGAGGTACCCTGAGTAAGGTACTGTCCCCATACACTGCTCCCTGGGTGCTCTGTTCCTGGCTGCCTGCTGCTTCACTTGGTGAATGGGTTAAATGTAGAGGAAGAAGTGTGTTCACTTTCTTCACAACTAGTGAACCTCTTTGAAGTTCTTGCTGAACTGATAAATGGTTGATTTACGTGAAATATTACTAGCAGCAGCATTCTTACAATCATATTTTTCCCTGTAAATCTTACCAGATTGTCTTTGACACTGTTGGTTCGGTGTGTGAATTGTTATGACTATGCGTTGAGAGGCTACTGAGCAATGCAGTGTGATAAAGAGGGGGTGAATCCCCAGTTGTGAAAACAGCTCCACGAAGACGGCCGTAACAAGATAAACAGCTTCATTCGTTAAAGAAAATTGTGAATAATTGCTGCAATAAAACATAGCATCAACACAGGATTTTAGTTCACATATACATTTTTCATTTTACATATAGATATTCCAGCAGCATTTCTGAGGAAGAAAAGTTTAACTCAGGGTCAACCCAGCCATTAACTGCATTTTATGAATGCGGCGAAAAAGGGTTTATTCACATTTTCTACTGATGCCGACATCTCCATATATTTGAGTGATAGATCACATAGATCGAGTGATATAATCCTCACATTGTTGTTACCCATGAAGTAGGCCATCCTCCTAGACCTGCATCCTATTTTAACCCTTGTGTGTGTGTGTGTGTGTGTGTGTGTGTGTGTGTGTGTGAGAGAGAGAGAGAAAATCCATGAGTGATGGTAAAGAAGCAGGGCATGGTAGACACATGTGTGCCAGGAGGTCATGCTGGAGTGTGTGTGTGTGTGTGTGTGTGTGTGTGTGTGTATGATGAAACATTCTCAATTCAGGTCACAGCAGTGTTCTCCCCTCTCTCTTTCTCTCCCAGTAGGACCGGAAGCTGTAATGAGAGCTGTTGTGGGCTTCAGGACACTGTGTACTGAGGTATCAGCCTACGAACACACACACACACACACACACACACACACACACACATACACATACACACACAGACCATAGAATCTTTGTTTCTCTACCTCAAATAGTGAGCCTAGCTAAAATACGGAGCACCCCTTCAAACACGCAGACAGGCCTCTGGAAGTGGGGTGAAGAGCACACACTAATGCGCTTTTTTAGTGTGTAAGAAAGGAGGAAGCTTATTCTGGTGGTCAGGGCAACCCTGAGTGTGTCTTAAATATAACTGGGTTTATAAAATAAAACAGATCCCAAAGGAGATCAGGAGGAAGGAAGAAACAAAATAAAGTCAATCCTGTAGGAAGCCAGCAGGCTCAGTAACACACGGCAGTAAGACACATAGGGCTTAAATGCACCTTGGCATAGAATCTACAATCTGTGGAACTGTACTGTAGGGGTGGAACAAATATTACTTCTCAGTTGGTGTTTAGAGAGCACCATCTAACACATGTTAGTCCAAAATCTCCCATAGTTGTTCAACTGGTCAAAGCAAATGTTTCGCATCATTTTCTTACTCATGCAGACCATTCAGCGACCCCTCGTGAACCCTTGTGATGGGGGCATTGTCATCCTGGAAGGGACCACTCCCATCAGGACAGAAACGTTCTTTATAAGATAAAGGTGATCAGTTAGAATGACTTGTTTTGCAGTGACTTCTATAAGAGGACGAGTGTAACCAAATCATGCCCTTCACAGCATAACGGAACCACTGGACTCCCTCGCTGTAGGGGTCAAGCATTCAGACCTGTACTGTTCTCTTGGTGTACACCACACATGCACTCACCCACTCAGGGAGAATATAGTGTGACGACACATCTGACCATGTCATCGTTTTCCACATCTCTGTAGATCTGTGGTTTTTACACCACTGACCTCTCAGATGGTCATTCATCTTTTGTAGTGATGTTGTTGCTGCAGCCCTACTATAATATAATGTAACATTTGTGAGAAAAGTGATTTGCTTTTGTCATATTTGACATTCCGTACCTTTTGTGTTCAACTTCTTTGGCAAGAGCATTTGTTCTGCTTTGTAATTGGTCACGCTGCTGTCTATGGTATCATGTTTTCGACTGGTCAAAGACAAGGACACACGTGCAGGGACACTTCATGGATACTTTTTAAATTACAATCAAGCTGAAACACACAAAGGACGCAAACAGTTCTTAACAGAAATCGCTTGGTACTTCACAAAGACCGCGTGCACCGTGAACAGAGTCTCTTCCTCCAGAGCACGAGCAAGGTATCTCTTCAGGGGCCATATTATGGCTTTAACAAGAAAGAACGAAAGAAACAAACAAACAGAGAACACGATGAGCAACCGGCCGGAAGACACGGGTGAAGACGGGTGAGTGGACAGCTCAGTCTAGGTCGACCTAAGTGAGACGAGAAACAGCTGAACATAAGCACTATTGGGAGATACCAAGCCATCCTGAGGGAAAGGGGGAAGCCCAGGCTCAGCATTCCAGACTTTGAAATTGATGGCCAGGCGCACGGCACTCCTGAACCGGCTGTGACATCTCTAGGTCTGATTTTAGCTCAAGAGTGCATCAAGAAAGCTTAACTCACGACAGTTCTTGTGCTTATTGGATGCACTAACACCTGCAATACTATTTTATTCAGCACTTAAGAAGTTTCTGAGCTCTTACCCATTATTTTATAGAATTAATAATACATGCACAAGTTTATGCTACTTTACCTCTAGTTCTTCTGAAGCTGCACCCCAAAGAGCCCATTTTGGCATCTTTAATTAGAGTAACTGTAATGTCAGTTTAAGGAGCAGAATACTGAAGAGACCCCAGCAGCTTCATAACTGGGCCTGTAGGGATGTTTGCTTGGACAAAATGTGGATTCATTAACATGCAGTCGCAGTATAGAGGTGATGATGAAGTATAACGCCGACCACTCTGCACTTTTGCATATATTTTAATAAAACTGTTTTTCCAGATAAGCCACCCACATTAAATGACTAAATTACTCAAGTGTGCCCGGAGCTGCTTTTATCTCTGTGGGACTGCCCCCCCATACTGAGGCATTTAAACAAGGTACAGCTTCCTCAGTTATATGTCTGATGCTGGAGAATTTAGTTGGTCCATGCTAGATTCTAATAAAGTGTGGGAGCTTTATAAATGAACTGAATAATAAGTCTAGAATGATAGAGGGCAGACAAATCCCATCTTGTCAAGTCTCAGAAGAATAAAATGATACTCTGCTGCTGAACTGTCCAAGATTTACAAGACAGCAGAATACACGGTTACCCTGAAAACACCATTCATCATTCATTCATTCATAATATCTGAATAATGAATGTGAAGGCTTCTAACCAGATCATCAATTATGGTGTCAAGTCTGATCTTCTTCTAGAAGATAATTTCTGCTTTAAAATGACCAAACCAATAAACTGTGGGTCCACATAGTTTAACAATAGCAAAACTCCAGTAATAACAATAATAATGAGAGAAAAAGAAGAAGGAGAAGATAAAGAAACCAATAATACCAAACATTTAATAACAATAAAAAGAACATTCCGTAACAACATAATAGGAAAAATAATGTAACACTGCTACTACTGATAATAATAGTAATAATAAAGTGCATCTCGTTTTAATGCTGGATGGAGGATGTGCAGATGATGAATCTCGTTCATGAGGAACATTTTTCTTTCCTTGTTTTCAGACCTTGTTTTTGTTTTCCAGAGTAACGGCTCATTTTGGCCGCTTTTGTTGAGTTGCCTGTGTTTGTTTTACTGCGGTCCTGGGGTGTATCCAGGTTCAGAGGGTGCGAGTGTGTGTGAAGGTATTAGTCGATAAAGGGCAGATGAGTCAATGTAGTGGAAGAGCAGAAAAACGGACGGTGTTCTTGAAGCTTTTATCCCATCTAGACCCGCGTTCACTGTGTGTGAATGACTTTAACGGAGGAAGATAAGAGCTTCTAAATGCAGGAAAGATCAAAGAGAAAAGAGACATAAAAAGCTGAGTTACCTCTAAAACGACCGCCAGCGAGGAATCATGAATAGTGTACAAATTGTAGGGAATGATGAAAAGTTACTGTTATGAATAATGAATAAAACATAATGATCAGCTGTGTCTTGATCATCCAGTGTGGAATTAACCACACTGTTAAAATTGATAAAGTGACTCCCTTGAAAAAAATGAATGGGATCTGATGAGACATTCTCCTTCCACACTGTGACACAGTTTGAGAGAAGAGCAGCATCGGGGGGGTTTCCGAGCTAGGGGAGTGTTTTCTCTTGATGATGGGTGGAGTGGCGGAACTTGACATTATTAATAAATATTATTAACTGATTTGAGGACACTGGAGTTCACTGAACCCATCCTAGTTTAGTCAAACTCACATTTTTTAAGGTTGCATCTCACAACTGTACCAGGCACCTCTCCTTGGTCTCCCACTTATGTATGGCTGTGGCATCACTAGGGTTCTTAGTTTATTTTAGTTAGTAAATAAGTTTGTAACTTAAATTTTGTAGTTAATGGACTCAGTAATAAAATAAGATAATTTAAAACAGATTCTGTTGTGTTAATTTACTATTAGAAGTGCTTCTTAAGAATTTTAAGTGAGTCTAGTTTAAACACAATTTTTCAAAAGTTTTTCCATTTCTGAGTCCATGTTTAATGCATAAACTTTAAAAAGTAATACATGACCATACATGCAGATTAAGTGTGTTGGCATAAAAATGGCACCCCAAAAATTACTTCATAACAAGCAGTCTCATTTTATGTATTCATTTATAGTGGTATCTTTTAAATGATATGATAAACTGTAGTTAATATGTACAGGGATGACAGATGAGGCAAAAAAGGAAACTTGATTTGTTTGCTGACATTAAAATCTTGAGTTTATTGAACTTCCAACATTAAGTTAAAGGAGCAACAACCATGGAGTTACATTCTGTTAACATGTTTGAAGGTCAATAAAAGGGATTTTTTTACAGTAGTCAGGTTAACTGTTTGTAGTTTAAAATGGGGGCACCCAATAACAATTTAACTGAATATAAGATTAGATTATTTTTAATTAGATTTTCGTTGTAATACAAGACACTCAGACAATTCCTCTAATTGATCTGAAAAGCAGTTCTGGTTAAGTTCCTTTAAATGTGTAATCCAATGAAAATGACAAACTAATAATAGTTATCTGCTGTTAGGACATATTTGTATTCAGAAAATGACTTGTTTTTGTGGGAAAATTACATTTGTGTCCCGACGCTGTGCTCTTTGCTCCTGCATTAAGATTCAGAGAGATTTATTCGTCACAAGAATAACTGCACGTGTACAACAACAGCGCGATGACAATGACTATTAAACAGACAGTCATAATGAAAGGTCTCGGTAAGCCGCTATTTGAAACGTCTCTGAAGTGTCAAAGCATAGTAATTCAGTATAATGGCCTGCTTGTATAATTACAAAACACCGAAAAACACAAAAGCAGCAAAGCTCTAAAGACGTTTGTGAATCTGACCCCTCGAATCAGAGGCTGCAGCACTTTGAGAGCAACGGAACAGAAATGAGCCAAGTGACAGCCACAGGAGGATTTGGACTGGGTGTGTGTGGTGTGTGTGTGTGTGTGTGTGTGTGTGTGTATGTGTGTGTGTCTGTGTCTGTGTATGTGTGTGTGAACAGTGAGGGGTCAGATTTCAGGACCTCTATGGGATGTTTAGGGTTTATATCTTAGATGAAACATTTTTCATCAGCACTCATATTGGTGAGGTTAAGAGGGCCCACATTAACGCACACAGCTGCTCTCCGGAGGGCTTTGGGTGATCAAGCTGTCTGGAGCCAATTAAACACCACATACTTTACGAAAGACCTGCGTCCCCCTTCAAACACGGCCCGGCACATTTAACATGCTGCACCGCATCCCACTGTCGCCTCCCGTTCTGTGTCTGGACTGCTGTCAAGCATGGCTGGCCCTGCGCTAAATCCAGCTCAAATCAGGACATCCTGCAGTCAAAAACATGTCCTTGACTCACAAACGCTGCGTTCACTTGAACAAAGAGCGTAAATAAAGATTAATTCAGGGTTTAAATGACCCAGACGATACAGAATGACTTTACAAGGAAAAGAATCGCTTTTGTAAACTAGCCTCAATAAATGGTTCTTAAAAGAACCATTCCTGTCAATGTGTGAGTGTGAGAACCTTTTAAATCTTAAAGAACCAACATATTATGTAAAGGTTCTATACCAATTAAAGACCCTGGATCTCCAAGTTTGGATATGTGGATACATACATTTGCGTTCCAATATACTACAAGTCCATGCATCCTAATACTCAGTATATAGATGTCCTGTCGGTTGTTGCTATAGATGTTTATAAGTCTACAAAAACTCTTTCAAGTGTTTTATTAAAGCGTGGTATAAGAGATTAGAGGAGGGAAAAAGTACACCAGAAAGTGCACCTATATACAAAAGTACCTGTTTACCAGTTCTGGCGTTTCACTTCAGAATCAGAAAACTGTACTAAAAAGTGATTATGTTATGACAGTACAGACTCACAGACATAAAGACAAGAACAATATAAAATACAACATAAATTCAAAAAACAAGTCTCTAGAAATTCTCAGAAAATGCTTAATACTTTATACACTATACTATATACACAAAATGCTGTGGCCAATAAGAGAGATGGATATTAATATTATAGATAAACAAATTACTGCAGAAGTTGTTTACTAGTAACAGAAATAATGGTTTGGAGTTGTTTTCTATACTGAGTCTGTTATTGCAATGTGATAGTGACATAATTATTGATGTTGCACATGATAAGACTAAACTTAGTGGAAATGGCACAAAAACACACTTCACACACTTCTTAGTGAAGACAAACTATTCACAGAAATTGCACATAAAAGATCGGTTTTACAATTCCACCCCAAAGGTCTGGCTTAGTCCACAGAGAAAGAAGAAGAGGCATCATATACAAACACCACACGGGAAATAACATAAAACCCTGGCAAATAAGGATTAAATGAAAAAGGTCACTCTACACCAACTCACCCGGTCCAGGGAGGTCCTATCACGGGCTTCCCATGAAAATCCAAGGGAAAGCTGCTAGGTCAAATTGTGCTCCAGATTGTGTTTATTTATTATTGTCATGTACAGTGTTATTTTTTATTGTTATGCTTGTACTCATCAGATTGTAAATTGCATCTTAACGTCGACGTCCCTGGCGTATTTGTGAGTGAAACGCGGTATTGGGTGATTGACACATTGGGTGAAGCAGTTCAGACTCATGAATGACCTCAATGTACTGTTAGAAAATCCTATAATTGAAGTTCTGAGCACTTAGAATAAAATTCTCTGCTGTGTCAGTGATCGATAGTGACAGTGGAGATGAAACACAGCACTACTGGGAGATCCATGTCCAGAGCAATATCACAGGTGGTGCATCAGATATAAATACGGCTGCACACTACATTTTCTTTGGAAAAGGTAAAGTATCTTTAAAGTACCATGAACATGTTGATGCATAAATGGCTATTTTCATTGTTCTCTATCATGTAGTAACTGTTTTAAATGTAGTCTTTTAAAAAGTGTTTATAAAAAATGTAATCTTTTAAAAAGCATCAAAAGGTTCCACTACCGTTAATCAAATTTTGTACTACATAGAGCCATTTTTATACTATACAGAGTGAATGAAAGTGTGTGGCGGTTAAAACATAATGAGATGTTTGAAGTTTTTTCAGCACCCAACAACTGGAGAATCAATAAGCTGTTTGTGGTGGTGAGATGGAGGAGTATGATTCTCATGAACAACACAGTGAGTCTTTGATTATTCTAATAATATTCGTTTTAAAACATCGGTAAATGTACATGATATACATTTTTGGACTAATTTCAGTATCTATTCAATACCCAGTTTCAGAGAAAACAGCACAGAACCTTGTTTGCAGAGATTGCACCCGCGTTCCACGCTTTGATTTATTCTGCATGCAGTTAAACTCTATGGGCCCGATAATGCACACGGCGCACCGTGCTTTCGCGACTTGCACAACCCATCATTGCTATTTTGTGCGAGCGCATCGTTCTTTTTTCCGGCAGAAATGTACGTTGTCAAGATAGCCGATGGCTTTGCGCTGTGTCGGGCGTGTCACTGAAAAGAAGGGGTGTGGCGCATAGCGCGAATTTGCTATTTTATGAGAAGTGAAAGTCTTTTCGCCACTGACCAGAAAAAACCTGGTT
>JBBIGA010102517.1:0-10907 GCA_037576975.1 Alestes dentex | reverse complement strand
CAAGCGTATGGCCGCAGCAGTGAGTAGGCCCTGTTACATGCTGGGTGAAGCCAACCGTATCTAGGATTGAAGTAAATAAAAAGGCTCTTCTCCTTGCCGTAGCTCTCATATTTGATGAGTAAATGTTACCTTGAGATCTAAGTGAGTGTGAAGGGTCCTAGCAAGAGATCACATAGGTATCCAGGTGCAAGGCCATTCAGGGCTTTATTATGTCAACAGCAGAATATTATAATCAAAACAAAATTTATCGGAAGTTGGTTAAGTCTTAATAACAGACTAATGTGGTCGAATTTCCTGATTCTAGTGAGTGCTCTAGCTGTCGCATTCTTGACTAGCTGAAGCTTACTTAGGTCCTTGCTGGAGCAGACTGATAGCAAGGCGTTACAGTAATCGAGCCTAAAGGTGTGGATTAATATTTCTGCATCATGTAGGGAAATTCTTCTTACTTCTAAAGCCCTTTGCTCCTCTTGGGTGCATAGGCCGTTGATGAATATCCTCCACTTCACTCTATTGATGGCTTTTTGCTCAAGCTCTTGGACATTTCTTCCACTACACTTCTCCAGCTGTTCCTGGGACGACCTCGTTTCTTTTCCCTTGGGGGTTCCATTTCAGGGCTTGACGGGTGATGTTTGTGGTAGGTTTTCTGAGGGTGTGACCAATCCAACTCCACTTTCTCTTCTGGATTTGTAAGTCTATGGGGTCCTGACTTGTTCTTTTCCACATGTCCACACTGTTCACTTTATCTTTCCACCAGATGTTTAATATTCTTCTGAGGCAGGTGTTGATGAATTTTGCAGCTTGTGTGTTGTGTGTTTTGTTGTTCTCCGTGTTTCGGATCCATACAGCATCACCTGTTTCACGTTGGAGTTGAACATGCGTATCTTAGTGTTGGTGGAGAGGTTTCTTGAGCTCCATATCTTTCTGAGCATGTTAAACACCACTCTAGCCTTGTTAATTTGTACCTCCGGTGGTGTCCACAACATTGCCCAGGTAGGTAAAAGCTTCTACCTCCTCTAGGGCAGTGAAGTTCATGAAAATGTTGTTGCTGGTTTTGGAGTGGATCTTGATCACTTGTGTTTTTGTTGTACTTTGAATGAGGCCAAGTTTTATTGCAGTTTGTGAAAGTCTGTCTGTCTTCTCTTGCATTTGCATGTTGGGAAAGTGCGTTTCTTAAATTAGTAATCAAGGTTCTTGCATGTTTCAGTAAGTTAAATTTAAGACAAAGTGATGCATTACTAGAAACTTTTCGAATGATACCAGAAATTCTCAAAACATTCTATTTTTATTAATTCAGTATTAAACCTGAACACTAGCCTAGCACATACAACCTAACCCTGCATATATATAGTTCATCCCCTTTAGCACTGGTTTCAGTTTCAAGGACCTTCAGTTCGGCAATTTTTTCTTTATACACCCTTCTCAGGGCATTGGACTTGGAGAGAAGCTGAGCCATCTTGGAGCCAGCCCTACTCTCAGCTTCTTCTGCAAGTGCATCTGCCTCCCTGGCAAGACAGGCAGACACATCCCCAAGCGTGTCTTCCTTTTCTTAAGGTCCTGTGGAGACTGCCAGCCAGCTTTCTTTTCTGGATCTGGGATTCTTTTTCTTTTCTGATGCACTCCTGATCGAGACAGAGGCGGTATTTTGACCGAGCTGCACCCACAGATGCCATAAGTTCCTTGGTGAGGGGGACCTGAGTGACACCCCCATGCATTGCAACAAAGTCACATATCAACATTTATGCAACAATAGTGTCTTCTTGCATGTTTTCGGTCTCCACCTCTTTGTTGACAGAAAATCCCTTTCAACAGAGGTCTGGCCATGTAGCTTCTGGCAAAAGTCCCAAGCAGTAGGGTAGGGTCGGGTTAATCTCTCACGCAGGAAGGTGGAAGGCAAGAAATTCATTTCTTGCCTCAACAGACAGGTAAGATTCAAGTTGTTGGACAATGGCATCCCCTACAACAAAGTGCGAGAAAATAAGAAGTCAGTCAAATATGCACAATCATGACTGAAAATATTGGCACTCCTGTCTTGTTTCTCTGCATTTTTGTATTGTGCCAATGCACATAAAGGAAATGCACATGTATACCAAAGTGTAGCGGTGCCTATATGTTTGGCCATGGCTGCAAATCGTAAAAGGTAAAGACAAATGTCTGCAATAAGAACAAAAAACTGTATAAAATTATGATGGAACTTATTCAACTTATTCAGATAGCAGGTAGCACAGCAACAGGTAGAGGACCATCACAAGAGGGAATGACAAAAGTGAAACATCCATGCTAAACTAGCCCTGTTAGGACATTGGAAAAGTGTCAAATGGCAAATGTCTGCAACTGATGCTCTGAATAACCCGATCAAAAAATAAATAAATCAAAGGATAGCTAAACATGGTAATCAAAGGGGTTCATAACCCCTTCCAAAACTATTCCTACCAGCACGTACAACTCCTGTCAGGTGCTTGTTCTTCAGGAATGCCTGGACAACAGCCTTGATCTGATTTTTGCATCAGTCTGGGTCCCTGAACATGAGAGATGGGTCCAAACATTCCATCTGCATAACTGTTGCATATTTCAAGGGGCTCTTCTCCTGTATTTTTCTTACCATGTTTGAGAGGCCCTGCATACAGTCCCTCCTAAATTTAAGGACCACTAGCTCTGCACTCTTACTGTCCTGGACAATAAAAAATACATGTCAGTAATATCAAAATGAAGTTTAAGTACCACATGGCATGAAGTCATAGCATTGACCAATTATGTGACTTCATGCAATGAGGTCGTACAATTTCTTGTTTGCTGTGTTTGGAATGCCTCAGCAGAATCATACTTGCTTCACATGATCTGTGTGAACCTACACTTCATTATGGGGAATCACCACCCAAAATGCATTGCTTTAAAGGAGAAAGCAGGCAAAAATATAGGTTCCATATTGATCTGTATGCATGGAATGCTTGGAAACACACAGAATAGCAAAAAATTCAGCTGTAGTCCAGGAACTTCAAATCAAACCTCATACAGTTCACAAATATGTTTAGTATGCTTAACAAAATTATACTGCAGCATACACAAAAAAAACCAAGGTGACCTCAGAGTCCAGAACATGGGCGCTGGAACCATTATAGCTTTATAACCATTATAACCCCCCAAAGTACCCCCACAAAAAACAGCTGAGACGTGTTTACCTTCTTTATCTTTATCATTATCAGTTTTTTTTTCGACAAGGCAGCATGAATTGATACACTGCTTATAAGTAAATATTTTAAATAAAATATATTTTTCTCTGATAATGCATATTATTTGTCTATTTCCTCATCATTATCAGTGTTAGAAACTGACTATAAAATGTATGAACTGTATAAACTTAGAGAGTAATTTTCAACCAGGCAGCATAAATTGTCAGAACAGCCGTGCCCATGGTCCAGAGCCACGATCATCTGTATATCAGGCACCTTCCCAGCAACAGGAAGTTAACATTTATAAATCTGTTTTTTTTTTTTTCTGAACAGGTACCAGTAGCAACATTTTTCTTGTATCAGGGATCAGCAGAAGCAGTCAGTATGTTCAGTAGCGAGTGTCCCTTTTAAAGTGAGGTAAAGCGGTCAAGCACAGAATGAAAAAAAACAGTGTTAACACGCAGTAAAATAACTGTATGTCACGATTCCAGGCTGCGGCCGCTGGGGGTCGCTGTGGGACTATAATCCACCCACAGCTGCAGACAATGATTCGTGGGCAGATTGCCCAGGGACTCTGTATTTAAGGGGCTCTGCCCCCAGCGGTGGTGTCGGAGCATTGTTTAATGTAATGTGATGTTTGTTTGTTCTCTCTCATTCTCCTCCTCTCCTCCCTCCTCACTCACCTCTTCCTTATCCCGTCTGGCCCCCATGCCCTGTGTTTCAGTTGTATCCTAGTCTCGTGTGTGGTGTAAATTCCTACGTTATGGAAACCTGCACCTGCGCCTACCTTCCATCGTGACAAAGACATTGTTTTCTTTATTCTCTGTTCTCTTTTCTCTATTCTCTGTTCTCTATTCTCTGTAATGTTTCAACTATGAGACTGGAGCGCAGAGAACAAACCAATCTAGTTACTTTCACTTTCACTTTTACGTTCTAGGTGCTGAGCTGCCATGAGTTCTATAAAGAAAGAACGAAAGAAACAAACAAACAACTTAACAAAGAATGACAGAAGAGGGAGAGAAAGGAAGGGAATGGTACTGTGATTGTGAAGTGTGTGTGTACTTGTGTGTATGTATGGGTGTGTGTGTGTGTTTGTGAGTGTGTGTGTGTGTGTGTGTCTGTGTGTGTGTGTGTGAGTGTGAGTGTGTGTGTGTGTGTGTGTGTGTGTGTGTGATTCTGACCTTATGAGGATCCAGAGTGAAACTGGGGTGCAGGAAGTTTCCTGCGTCCACATGATTGTCCTGCTCCACCTCGTACATGTTATAGGACGGGTTTCCAATCTCCACATTCAGAGCCCCGTTCACCATCGGCCTCCGTATCCGCTTACCCCTGAGAGAGAGAGAGAGAGAGAGAGAGAGAGAGAGAGAGAGAGAGGGAAAGGGAGAGGGAGAGAGAGAGAGAGAGACAGAGAGAGAGAGAGAGAGAGAGAGAGAGAGAGAGAATTGAAACCTTACACAAAACCCAAATGACAAATCTGAAAAGCATCAATCTAGAAACCATGACAGCTGACTTACAGAATTGTCTAAATGCAAATGTTTCATCACTAAACAACGCAGTGGACTCTTATAACACAACCTTGCGCAGTATTCTGGATCTTCATGCCCCTATCAAATCTTCTCTCGATCAGCCCCCTGGTTCACCAACGAGCTACGGAAAATGAAAGCAGCCGGACGTGGTCTTGAGCGTCGGTATAAGGCTTCAGGTCTCACTGTTCATAAACTAGCTTACCGTGAGCATCAGAAGGCTTACTCGAAATCCCTTAGAGAAGCACGGTCACAGTTTTATTCTAATGCTATCAAAAACAGTCCTGGAAATTCAAAGCAGCTGTTTTCCACCATCAATCATCTTCTCAAACCGCAAACTCCCTTGCATAAAGTAGCTACTGAAGAACACTGCAATAATTTTATGACTTTTTTTAAAACAAAAATTGACTCAATTCGTTCTGTCACTCCTGGCTCTTCTGTTCCACCTGCATTGGCAACCTGTTTACGGAGTTTCCCAGGCTTCTGAACTACTTTCCAGAAGTTTCTCAGCTGGAGGTTGAAGACATTATCAGGAGGATGAAACCCTCCACCTGTGCTCTGGACCCCCTTCCCACAGCCCTGGTAAAAGCAAACATTTCTGCCATTAGTCCGCTGATCCGCCATGGTAATCAATGTTTCTCTTAAGGATTGCTACATTCCACATGCTCTAAAACTTCAATAATTAAACCAATCCTCAAAAAACCCACATTGGATCCAGATGTTTTTGCAAATGACAGGCCCATTTCTAATCTTCCATTTCTCTCGAAAGTACAGGAAAAGGTTGTTGCTGCTCATCTCCAGGACCATCTTAAATACAACAAACAACCTGTTGGTTTCCGCTCTGCCCACAGCACAGAAACAGCATTGGTTAAAGTTACTAATGATCTACTGATGGCAGCTGATGCTGGCTCACCTTCTCTCATTGTTCTCCTTGATCTGTCTGCAGCATTTGACACAGTTGACCATGGTATACTTTTAAATCGATTATGTCACACCATAGGTCTTGCTGATGCTGCCCTATCTTGGTTCAAATCATATCTTACAGACAGAACAGAATACATCTCCATTGGAAATGCAAAGTCTTGGGAACAAAAGGTGACCTGTGGAGTGCCCCAGGGGTTTGTACTCAGACCCCTTCTTTTCATTTTGTACATGCTTCCCCTTGGTGGTATCATAAATCGATATGGGCTATCATTTCATTGCTACGCCGACGACACACAACTCTACATGAAAACCGACAAGCATCACTCTGCACTATCAACACCATCCCATAAATCGTTATTGACTGACTGTCTAGATGAGATTAAGTCATGGATGCAGCAAAATTTTCTTCAGCTAAACAGCTCCAAAACTGAGGCAATTTTGGTTGGCTAGCCCCCACCAGATCCAGTCATCTTCCATAACAAGCATCACTATCTCTGGACATGACATTCCCCTCTCTTCATCGGTCACCAACCTTGGAGTGCGGTTTGATCCTCAATTAACATTTGAAAATCATATTAAATACTTTTCCAAGACCTCTTTTTACCATCTCAGGAATATTGCCAGACTCCTTTCCACTCTGACCCAGCCTGATGCAGAGAAACTAATCCAGTCTCCACCAGACTGGACTATTGCAATGCACTACTTATTGGGATCCCAAACAAGAGTCTTCAGAGACTGCAATATATTCAGAACTGCGCTGCTAATGAGGTTGTGGAAATATGATCATATCACCCCCATTCTTTACTCACTGCATTGGCTCCCGGTCTCAGTGAGGATTGAATACAAGGTCTGCCTCCTCACTCACCAGTGCATCTATGGATATGCTCCCTCATACCTGAAGGAACTGCTCACCCCACAAACCTCAACACGATCTCTCCGCTCTACAAACTCCAACCGCCTTCTCCCACCCAGGACTAAGCTCAGTACCATGGGAAATCGGGCCTTCTGCTCTGCTGCACCTCGCCTATGGAGTGCCCTCCCTGACCATCTGCGGGCACCGCAGACTACTTAGCACTTTAAAAAAGAACTTAAAACATTTATTTTTAGCAGAACATATTATACTTAATTGACCTTAGTTGCTGCTTTTCATCTTTTTATCTGTGTTCTTATGACGCAAGTTTTATGTTAGTTTTCAATGTTATATAATTTATTCTATCGTTTTCCAGATTTATTTTCTTGATTTTTATAATAATGCTTTTACTTTGTGGCACTTTGAGATTTGTCTTAAATGTGAAGTGCGGTATCAATAAAATATATTATTATCATTATTAGAGAGGGAGAAAGAGAGAGAAAGAGAGAGAGAGAGAGAGAGAGAGAGAGAGAGAGAGAGAGAGAGAGAGACAGACGGAGACAGACAGAGAGGGAGAGAGATAGGGAGAGACAGACAGATACAGAGACAGAGAGAGAGAGAGAGAGTGAGAAAGAGAAAGAGAGAGAGAGAGAGAGAGAGAGAGAGAGAGAGAGAGAGAGAGAGAGAGAGAGAGAGAGAGAGAGAGAGAGAAAGCAGTAGCCAGTGAGTGGAAGTACAAAGTGGGTGTTTCTAATAAAGTGGCCAGTGAGTGGAAGCTAGAGGTGTATTTATATATTTATATATTTATGTATTTACATATTTATGTATTTATATATATTTCTCTTTGCGTAATTCTCTCACCTTTGCCGGCGTTTGCAGACCAGCACCCCCAGCATCACCGTGGCGACGATTATCACCAGCAGCACCAGAGGGACGATGATGGCGATGCTCCCTGAGACACACAGAACCATGAATAACCAGCACATGCTGTTCCTTTTATATATGATAATGAGTGATTTGCATATTAGTGATTTAATAGTGATTTATATCAATTATTATTGATTTGTGTAATAGTATAACTGTAGTGTTCTGTTAATATGGAATAATGTATACTGAGGCAGAATGGCAGCAGTTTCAGGTTTAAAGACCTCAGTGCTCAGCATCACACAGTTACGCCACGTGATGAACATCAAAGAGATGTCAGGCAGCGTCACTGTCTGTATCACCCTGAAACTACAGCTCTGAAACTACAGCCCTGAAACTACAGCCCTGAAACTACAGCCCTGAAACTACAGCTCTGAAACTACAATGCTGAAACTACAGCCCTGAAACTACAGCTCTGAAACTACAGCTTTGAAACTACAACCCTGAAACTACAGACATGAAACTACAGCTCTGAAACTACAGCTCTATAAATGCAGCTCTGAAACTACAGCTCTGAAACTACAGCTCTGAAACTACAACCCTGAAACTACAGCCCTGAAACTACAACCTTGAAACTACAACCTTGAAACTACAGCCCTGAAACTACAGCCCTGAAACTACAGTCCTGAAACTAGCTCTGCTGTCGGGCGGCACAACCGAAGCGAATACAACAACAATACACAACTCAAAGTATTGGACTGTTGAATTCTAGAGTGTCGAGACTCAACAAAACCAACAACAAAATGCAATGACTGGAACTGATTTAAAACCCACTGTAGAGTTAAAAAGAGTTACAGAGACTTTGATGTTCTTCCTGTGTCTCTGTAACTACAGCGCTTTGATCATCGTTTGGGGGGGGTGTATTTGTGGAGGATTGCAGGTTCTCTTCTGAGAGAGAGAGTGAGGAGACATGGTGGCGTCCTGCAGAGACATCATGTTTTATTACTGCTTCACTTCAGAAAGGGGTTCAGGGGGAGGGGCCTGGGAGGGTGGTGGGGTGATTCGGGATGGTTCTGTTGCCGTGGCGCCTCCTGACCCGCTCAGATGAGGGTCTCCTCACTCCAGCGCTCCTCCTTTGTCTCCGCAGGGGACCGCCAGACCCAGCGCGGGGGGTGGGGCAACACACCCGTGCAGGTCAGTGGGACGGGACGAAGGTTCTCCAGGGAACCACAGAGATCAGGGCCAGAACTTCAGTCCAGCTGTTCCAGAACAACTGCTCACCTCACTCCAGAGGAAGGAGGAGGACCGACTCCTCTGAAACAAATCTCCCTGAAAGTCTGGCCTTTTTTAATTTCCTCTGTAACCATGGCAACTGACAATTAACCTCTAGTACTTCTGAAGTTTTTAACCTGTGAGAGAAGATACGACTCCCAAACTGGATTTCCTGAAGGAAACACGATGCTCGCAAAAGAACATACCATAAAATAGCATAAAATACCACAAAATACCATAAAATATCATGAAATACCAGAAGATATCATGAAATACCAGATAATACCAACTTCCATGTGATTCAAATGAGATAAAATTGGAGGGAAAGGAAGTAAGAACGAGAAAGAAATAAAGGAAAAAGGAAGAATAAAAGAGAAAATAAGGAGGTGAGAAAAACAGAGAGAGAAAGCAAGAAAGGAAAAACATGATAAAAAAAAGAAGAAAGAAAAGAGGAAGGAAAGAAAACAACTGAAGAAAACAGAAAAAAGAAAGATATATGAATGACTGAAAATGAGAGAAAGGAAGGAAGAAAAGGGGAAAGGAAAGATAGAAAAAGGATGAAGGGTAAAGGGAAAAAGAGGAGAAACAGAAAAAAAAGAAAGAGAGAAAGCAAGAGAAGTGAAAGAAGAGAGAACTGCACATGTATATAATATATAAATGTGTTTCTCTCTATATGCGTTATATATGTATGTATATATTCAATTATCATGTATTACGTTTTTCCCAAACAATGTATTACGTCCTCCAGGCTCTCTTTCTTACACTCCTTAAATTAGCACCCCCTCCATCCTGCATTGCGTCCGGTCAGCACCGTCTCCAGCCCTCCACCTCCTCTCACGTCGCTCAAATGCCAAACCGGGAACGGTGCCGAAATGTCAGCCAATCACGCGGCAGGACGGGGCGGCGCGTGAGTCAGCAGAGGAAACGGCATTAAAGCGCAATAAAGAGACCGAATCCACCCAGGAATCATTACAGGAGGCAAAGAGGTCCATCCAAAATGCCACCAGTCGTGATTACAGCTTGAACAGCAACACTCCGCTGCTTTATTAAAGGCGCAGAGGTCGACAGGACCCCGAAACACAACCAGAGACTTAATGCCTGTTTATTCTGTTTATGAGGACGTTTTGGACCCATAAAGGCCGGGAAAACCACAAAACACAGCAATATCACGAAGCAGCTCCCGTTTAATGACTCAACCCAATTATTTACGAACCCAAGGCCTTGTTATGAACTCCACGTTTCTGTTCTTGTCAAATGTGAGGTCGCTTGAAATGCTGATGACATCAATATTTCAGGCTGGGATTAAATAAAAAAGGTACATTTTGGCTCAGAGTTTAATAATAAACAAAACATGCAAAAAATTTCCCAGAACACTGGAGTCAATGGAAGTCCCCATGAGAATAGGAATACACGATTATGTGTGTGTGTGTGTGTGTGTGTGTGTGTGTGTGTGTTACACTCACTCTCGCTGAAGTTATCAGTTCGGTTGTTTTTAGAGGCGGGTCTTTCACACTGTGTGCCCGTCCAGTTGGCTGAACACCTGGAAGCAGAAACCACACCCACATCACACACCTGAGAAAAGAAACCACACCCACATCACACACCTGAGAACAGAAACCACACCCACATCACACACCGGAGAACAGAAACCACGCCCACATCACACGCCTGAGAACAGAAACCACACCCACATCACACACCTGAGAACAGAAACCACACCCACATCACACACCTGAGAACAGAAACCACACCCACATCACACACCTGAGAACATAAACCACGCCCACATCACACACCTGAGAACAGAAACCACACCCACATCACACACCTGAGAACAGAAACCGCAACCACATCACACACCTGAGAACAGAAACCACACCCACATCACACACCTGAGAACAGAAACCATGCCCACATCACAAACCTGAGAACAGAAACCACACCCACATCACACACCTGAAAACAGAAACTACACCCACATCACACACCTGAGAACAGAAACCACACCCACAACACACACCTGAGTACAAAACAACACATACGTTACATGCCTGATTATAGAAACCCAGTGTTGTGCATGAACGCGTTCACTGAACACGTTCCTATTTTCCGTGAACGCTGAACTGAATGAGTCGGTTTACAAAATATGAATGTAATCGTGAGTGACGTTCACTCTCGCGAGACTGAACGCAGTTCACGTTCTACTTTCGCAGGCTATAGTGATGGGAAGTTCGGCTCTTTTCAGAGAGCCGGCTCTTGTGGCACAGCTCCCAAAGAAGAGCCAGTTCTTTCGGCTCCCAAATGGTT
>JBBIGA010102506.1:0-10908 GCA_037576975.1 Alestes dentex | reverse complement strand
CAAATTCTGCTTAATTTGCCTCTTTTTTTAAAAAAAGAGTGCAGACTAATGAAGCAATCTAGTGACAAATGTCACAGAAAGTTGTTTGAAGTTAAAGTTACTGAAGACATTAATGAGTTAATGATGGTACCTAAATAAAGTTACACCTAGGCTTTTCTGTCATTATTTTGTTGAGGTGGGGCATAAAAATATTTTTTCCTCCCTAAGCAAAAAGTAGTTTATTCAAGTGTACTACGAGTATACTTATTTTATACTAAAATTGAGGCCGCATACTTGAAGTTTACTTTTTATATACTATATTTTATATACTTAGTAGTATAGTGAAGTATACTTGACTTATACTGATAAGTATAAAGTATATAAAGTATACTTTTGTAAACTTAAAATGACCTTATAAAGTTTACTTTTATAAACCCAAATATGTTCAAATTTAGTCCGTAGAAGCATTAAATTAGCATACTTTCTAGTACTTATACTCAAGTATACTTAATAAAATGAAATTCACGTATACTACTTTTTGCTAAGGGCTGCCAAGTGGGGAATGATAGAAAAAGTTTGAGAACCACTGCTGTTGACACCCAACTGTACACAGAGCAGGTCTGGATAGTCTCTAAAAAAATGTTCAAGTCCACCCAGGCAACTCTGACGAGTGTTTTTGTAAGAAACCTCACAAGAGCTGATGCTGCTTTGACCACACAGGAAAGTGCGGAACATCATTACAACCTGATCTCAGCCACAAAAGACTGCACCCCTCTACAGGCAGTGACTTCATGGGGGGCTAAAACAAAAACATCCTTGCAGGTTTTGGAAGATGGTCTGGAGCAGTACTCCCCTGAACTGACCCCCCTAATTCAAGGTCTAATATTGGAGGGGTGTACAGACAACATGAAGGTGAAAACAATCTCCATTTATATTCACCTGAACTTTGGAAAGAGAATGTACAGTCAGGTCTTGTGCCCTGACTGTATTTCCTGCTGTGGGAATTCCGTCGCTTTTCGATTGTTCTAGTTTCATCCTGGTTTTCATCCTGATCAGCTCCAAATGATTCACTCCTCTGACATCTATGAAAGCAAGTGAATCAAGAGGACTTGAGGTGGTATTTTTAATGCCTACACCCTCTCCCAATAGGAGACAAGTGGACACAAATCCTTTGGACGGACACTTGGGGTCTGCGTCACTGAAAGGGTTTGTGTGACCTTATCTTAAGAAAGAAACTCACTCTCTGCAATAACACTTTTCATTGTCATCTCGGCAAAGTAAGCATTCATTGAATCTTTACCTTCACTTTGGAGACTTTCATCAGATTGCTTCATTTGTGTGCTTGCTGCTTATGTGTCTGCAGATGGACCTGTTGGTGGCTCCATGCCTGTTGGTTCCACTGTTGGTTTAGCAACCAAGGGTCCTTGTAATTCCTTAGCGGACGTGAGAACTGCAATTTTAGATGATGAGATGGCCAATTGTGTTTTCAGCTCTAAAGCTTCATGTTTCTGCTTTAATTTTTCTTTCAATGCAGCTGCCTTGACCATGATGGCAGCTCTCTCAGCTTCTGCACATATCCTTGCAGACATTACCGAAGATGACCTGGACTCAGAAGACCTGAAAGACCTGAATGAAACACTGTCCTTTGATGACGCTTCCTCCTCCTCTCATAGTTCAGCCTCAACAGCCTTAACCAATTAGACACAGAGGAAAGAAAAATGTTAATTTCTGTCATTTTAGGTTCAAACTATTCACACTCATCTTCACTCAGTTGCTCCTTATAAGCTTTATGCACAGACTTGAACTCTGCAATTAGTTGTGTGTACTTTAGAAGATTTTCTTGAACTTCCTGGATGCCTGACACATCTTCCATTAGTTGAAGCATTATAATCTTCCTTCTAGTTAATGCTTCAACTTCCTAGTATTTTTTAATTTGGATACATGTTCACCATCTTCCATATCTTTTCCTAAGCTTGAGGCGCTAGACTTGACTCCCTCCTGGCTTGTTTCCATTGGATCAGCCATGCTTGTTTATGTATTATTCATTCAGTCATCCAAACACAGTAATCCACTCCAATAGCAGACTTCTTAATGACTGTGTGAATTCAGTATAATCCACTCCAGTAGCAGACTTCCTCAACTGAATCTTCAGCTTTCAACATCAAGCACTGCTTCTTAAATGCACTGAAGGGAGTACATAACTTGCTCTCAAACAATCAGGCCATGTGCTCCATAGCTTCCATCCAGCTCTCCTTTTCCAACTTAAATCCAGTGTTTGTTTCTTGGAGTTGCATCCAAGAATATGGAAGTGGTCTTTGACTTGTGTAGCAGTTATTTCTTTGTCCTACTGATAACCACTCTGGTGGCCGAGCTGGAGTGTCTAACACAAACTTCCAAGTAAAAAGTGAAGTCCAGATATCTGCTTAAATCTGCTCCGTTCAAATAAAGTCTTGTAAAACACAAGGCAGTAAGAATGTATTCTCAGTATCAGTCGCATGATGGATCGTCTTTGCTGGTCATCAGCTTGACCTTACAAATCCTTGAGTAAAGTTAATGGTCCAGAGTGTGCTCTGTAAGGTAGCAAGCTTGAAGTTGATGTGTTGGAAGCAGGAAAAAGCATAAGAATCTGAGCAACTTTGTCAAGGACCAATGGCCAGACGACTGAGTCAGGGCATCTACAAAACAGCAGGTCTTGTGGGGGATTCCTGGTATACAATGGTCAGTATCTACCAAAAGTGGTCCAAGGACAACTGCTGAACCGGTGACAGGGTCATGGATTTCCAGGGCTCACTGATTTGCAAGCAGGGAATGGCTGGCTTGTCTGGTCCAGTTCCACAAACTGCTGAAAAAGTGTCGATAACATCAGAACACACAGGGAATCACAGCTTGCTGTGAATGGGGCTCAGAATGCTCAAACTGGAAGCACCTGCTCTCTTCTTTTGAAGTCCAATTCATCATTTATTCAGGTATGCGTCTACTCCGTGATCACCAACAAACTGAGCAGTTGTTCCTTGTTACCATTTCTCAGGTTATCTGTTTTTTTGGTAAGTATGTTACTGTAAATTATTTTGTTCTCTCTCCCAAAGGTGGAGCTGAAACGTCTTACTAGATGGAGCCAATAAGCCACCAGTGGAGCTGAAATGTGGGCCAAAAAGCTTGTCCAGGGTCAGCTGCGGTGATCTAAGCACAAAGTACCATAAAGGCCTCTCAGAACTCTGCATGGCATCACAAGGGAAAGCATTTTCAACAACATCCACACAGATGTCACCACTTCCATGCTGTCATTAAGAATGAATGACAGTTTGACCATAAAAAACAACCCATGATATAAAAGAATTCACTAAGGCAGGTGACGCATTTTAACTTTGGATTCATTTCATTTTCAGACATGTATCTCTCTTTAACTCTGACCAGTTTACATAATCAGGTGGCCTCAGGGATTACAGCTGAAAATAGCCAGATTCAGGTTGTTTTTTTTTTTTAGAATATTCTGAAGTAAATGTTACTGAATCTAAAACATGGTTATTTCCTTGTGTATTTTTTTGCACTAAATAAACAGAGCAGGTAAAGGTTCTGTTATTGAATATTGCACCCACTACAGTTAAACGTTCTTTTCTTCGGTCTTTGTTCAGACAGCTTCGCACTTACTGAGATCTGTCATCATGCTGACTCCAGTGAGAGATCTCTTTTGGCTGCCCCTTGTAACAGCCAACGTTGTGGCAAATGTTTTTGAAACCATGCTGAACATCTGCGGCGAGGGACTGTCAGAGGACTCTGAGGAATTTAGTACCAACACACCTCTGTTTAACTTCGTTCAGGATGTGCACAACAAAATGAAAAGTCAGACCTTTGTCAAGCAGCCTAAGTCACCCAAGGACAAACTCAGGCTCTGACTTCATCTCAGAAATCTTCTCAGACCGGCTTGACTACTAAGACCAGTTTGGGACCATCCCTTCAGTCTGGTTTCATTCACCGGCACTGAGATACCAGAGATGTCACCCTTCAGCAGATTCACCAGTCTCTGCTGCTTCTTGACTACATGAGTCCAACACAGTGCTGTGAAAGAGTGCTGGAGATGGTCTTCCTCATGAGTGAGAATGATCCATCCACCTCTGAACTGAAAGCACAGCTGCTCCTCAGGCTTTTCTGTGAGGCTTCTCAAGTATCTTTAGTCTCTGTGCCTCCAAGATGATCAGCCATATAATCAGAAATGATACCACAGAGATTGCCTTGGCAACTCCAGTTTTGAAAATGTGGATCTAAACACACCTCCTACATTCAAAACCGAACTGGAAAGCAGGACACTATTTTAAGTCTCAGCAGTTGTAAGCGCAGTGATGTGCCAGTTGAAGAGCACCTTTGCGAAACATTTTGAGTTGGCTAATCCTTCCACTGATGTCACACTACACACAGAGCAGCTCTGGATAGTCTGAAAAAGTGCTCAAGTCCACTCAGGTTTTCAAGAACATTTTTGTGAGAAACCTCCTCACCAGAACAGATGCAACCGTGACCACCACAACAGTGTGCAGCCTACAGTCGAATAAGGTTGTAAAGAACATCATTAAGCACATCACTGCAAGGCTACCCACCACCACAGGGTGTCATTTTATGGGACCAAAAACAAAACAGTTCAAGAAGACTTTGGAAGATGATCTGGAGTTCCTGTTCATGTGGCAGCTTGCAAACTCTTCTGTTACTTGCCTGGAATCCGAGAGTGACCTCAGTGTTACAAACATTTCTGAAAAGGTTCTTGATAACCTGGTCAACAGTGAAGGTCTTCAGCAAAACGAGAAGTGTTCAGATTCGGTCATGGAAACACTGGGCCGGATACTGTCGAAGAATTCTGAAAATGCACAGAAATCACAAATACTGATTATTGCACTACTCTTTTTTAGATCATTATTAGACTATTCTGAGTAATTTAAGATAAAACATGTGCTCACTGTCTGAACAAGAATTTTTGATCTCTTTTCACAAAAGTTGTGCTAATCAGAGGCAACCTGTCCTCCTTTACCTTCAGGCTATAACTGCTCCTGATAATCGTTGCATCTGTTGTAACTGCACCACTCTCCTGAAATATTCCCCCGAACTGACATTGCCAATAAGCCGGAGAGGTTGAGTATGTGAAGTAAACAAAACAAATTAATCAGATAAACTACAGTAGTCAATTTGCAACATTTTTCCCCTTACATTTTTCCCCATACAGTTTTGCACACCATATTTTTTTTAACCATTTATCTATTCTTTTCAGAAACTGCAGATTCTTATTCTTGTTAAACACTGCAACTTTGTTGAGTGAACAACTATAAATGAAAATATCTCAAATATAACAAGTTTCCTTTACAAGATGGAAGAATCTGTAACAGTTCATATCTGACATCCTATTGGTGTGGTGATGCACACTCTTGGTGTGGTGATGCAGAGTCAAATTCTAAGCAGTCCTTTAAATGCACTAACATCGTATTTTAGTGTTTTGAACTTTCTTGCTTTATTTGAAACTTGGGATTGGGTTCCACTGCTACGCAGATGAATCACAACTCTATATCTCTGCTAACCCCAATGATAAACTTAGATTAAAAAAGATTGGGGGCTGCATAAAAGATATAAAAGAATGGATGTCACATAACTTTTTCTTACTCAATGCAGATAAAACAGAGGTCCTTCCTCTAGGTCCGAAAGCAGCTAGAAGCAAACTGTCTGGTCTAATGCTTGATCTTGCTGGTTCCTCAGTAACTGTAAAGAATCTCTGTGTCACTATGGATCCCAATCAATCATTCAACACATATATAAGTGCTGTTACTAAATTAGCTCTCTTTCATCTATGAAATATTGCTAACTTAAGAAGTGCACTTCTCTCCATGATGCAGAAAAACTAGTCCACGTCTTTATTACTTCCAGACTCGATTATTGTAACAGCCTCTTGTCAGGATATTCCAACAAAAATCTAAATCCAAACTAGCTTAGAATTATCAAGAATTCATTGACTTCCAATCAAATTTCATATTGATTACAAAATTTTACTAATGACAAATAAAGCCTTGAATGCCCTCGCACCCGAGTACCTCTGTGAGCTTATCACTATGAACCTCCACGGTCACTAAAATCTCAAGGTGCTGACTACTTACTTGTCCCCATAATTATGAAAGCTTCAGCAGGGGGAACAGCGTTCTCATTTATAGCCCCCAAGCTCTTGCGTGCTATTCCGAACAACATTCGGGACTATCATACCCCTCAGTTCTGCCCTTTCTAGCTAGGCTGCTTTAGCAGGATACGTCGGAGTCTTACTTGCACTCCTCTGTTCAAATTTTCTCTGTAAATTTGAACAGAACTAAGTCTCTTCTCTGTTTTTTTTCCCCCAAGGGGAACTACTGCACATTTGTCCAGCCCAACTGATCACCATGAGACCCCAGGTCACCACCTTCCCAGGCCTGCTATTGCTGGGGACCCGTGCCAAACTTGACTGGTTTCGGCAGCTCACAACTCCATGCATGCTCTACCTAAATTAGGGGCAACTGCTGCTTAAAGCTCCAGCAGAGACTGTTGCTCCTGATCCTGTTGTTCATGGACTACAGACTCTGTTACTCTTCCAACAAAATTTACCTCTATGGACATTGTGATACCAACTCTGTTAGCCCTAGACGGCCTATCTATCCATAATCTTGTTCATGAAGACCTTCTCTTGTTTATCCCCATAAAGACTCTCTTTTCTTTCTCTCCGGGTTGACCTGAGGAGGATGGGTTCCCCTTTTGAGTCTTGCTTCCTCCTCAGCTTTCTTACTCGCCTCTGTCACCTTTGGCTTACTCACTAGGGGCTTGGACCTGGATTCTGTGAAGCTGCTTTGTGACAACTCAGTTGTAAAAAGCGCTATATAAATAAAATTGAATTGAATTGAATATTTATAGGTTATATGAATACCTATAATATTAATAGTTTTTTTTTTTTGATTTATTTAGACTTTATATTGTTTTTATGTCTGTGTGCATGAACGTGTATTTTTGTATACCTGCACCTCATTTTTTTCACTTTCAGCATAACATGATGCATTGCTTAAGTGGTAAGATCTATTCTCACCTCAAAATAGTTTTTTTATGTAATTTTTGTCTGTGATTGTTCAGTGGTATGGCAGATAGAAGAAGACTGAATGAGGTTCAGATAGAAGGACGTTGAATTGAAAATGTAAAAAATCTTCAAAAAACTAATGAACGAAGGTAATACAAAAAACCCCCCAAAAAACTAATGAACGAACATGAAGTAGTTCATTTTTTGAGCCGTGAACTTGGTTAAAAAAATAAAAAAAAACAACAACTATGAACGTGAACGAGTTCATTTTTATTTGAATGAACTAAACTTTGAACTAGTTCTTTTTCCGTGTGCAGTCGTAACATATGCAGTTTCCTCCAGGATCAACAAAGTTTTCTGATTCAGATTAACAGGGTCCTCTTATAGCTTGTTAAATATCTAACACTTGTCTAGTAACCCACATTATAAATATAATTACAATAATATCAGGTGTCTTATATAGTGATTTTTTTATAATTGTAGCCATAGTTTGTTATTGACACCGCTTCAGTTGTGTAGTTTGCCTATAATGTCAGTTAGCTTAGTCAGCTCTAAAAACTCTCCTCACACCAAATAACACTACCAGTCACAAGATTTTCTATATTTGCATATTACTCACTCACTATTTACTAAAAACACACTTAATATTCTTTGCTAGGTAAGTGGTGATTAATACAAAAAAGAGTGACATTTTCTGGCTAATAAAGGTACTGAAAAGGTGAACATACTGTAAATGTATTTGTTAGCAAACAAAATTGAGTGTGTTTTTAGTAAATATTGAGTGCGGTATATGTAAGTGTGGAAAATCTTTTGATTGCTAGTGTAATTTGGTGTAAGGACTAAGCTAAGCTAAGGATAATTTTTGGGGCTAACTAACTAAGCTAAGCTAACTGACACTATAGACATACTACACAACTGAAACGCTGTCAATAACAATATTTACAACACAAAAACATTATAAAACACAACTACTCTGTATACTAACATATATGCTACACCACGCTGTACCCCAACTAAAACCAGGGGCGTCTAACGAATGTTAATTCGATATCAAGTAACGTGTATCTCTATTTTTAAAACTTACCTTTTTTTTTAAATACAACAAGAATATACTACTAAAAGGGCTTTTATCGAGGATTTTGAGATTGATAAATAAGGACAACCTGCTGCTGCTTCTAACGACCTTCGGAGATTCGGTTCAGAGTCAAATTTACCCGAGCAGATTCGAACTCGACTGAATAAAACGACAGATTCATCGGTTCACGAACAAGTCGGTTCTTTGAACTGACTCTTTTGAGTAAACGAGGGGAGTCGGCTCTTTGAACCCTCATGTTACTCTATATGGACAAAAGTAATGGGACACACCTGTTTTTCAGGGTTTGTTACAAGCCATGGTTATCTCTGTCCTCAATTACTGCAATGCCCCCCTAGTGGGTCTCAGCGTGTACGATAAGACCCTTACAGCCGGTTCAGAACACAGCAGCTTGGGTGTTCTTCAGTCAACCCAAAAAATCACATATCATTCCACTGCTGATTGACCTACACTGGCAACCCCTGACTGCCTGTATCAAGTTACCTTAACCCTATCATTCAGGTTTATGTTCCTACTCGCTTCCTCCGCTCCTCCAAGGAACATCGTCTGGCTCTGCCATTCCTACACCCAAGGTAAACCCAATCCAAACGGGTCTCATTCTGGTTCCCCACTGGTGGAATGGTGACACAGCAGTAGAATCCCTCACAATCTTCAAAAAACCTGCTGAAGACTCATCTATTCAGAAAGCATAGATGAGAACCTGCCTGCCTGCCTGCCTGCCTGCCTTCCTGCCTTCCTTCCTTCCTTCAGTAAATAGCAAACACCTTCAGTATAAATGCTGAATTTGAAAGAAAGCACTTTGAAAACAGAGAGATGTGAGGTGGGCAAATGAACTGAACCACTTTTTCAATAGATTTGATTCATGCGCCGTCGAGAACGCTCGAGACTCTCCACGGGGGAAATTCTGGACTGCATTTGCGTCAAAGGGCAGCAGCCAATCAACAGCAAGGAGCAATAAATAGCGTTCTCGGATTGGCTACTTTCAAACCTCCCGCCTCTGAGTACAGCGGTATTTCACCATTCCAAGACGCCTTTCTTTGTGTTTCACTCCACAGTACCAAAAAAATTATGGTTATTTTTTATATGGAAATGTGGCTGAATTTTCGTTAATATTTATGTTACAAAATTAGTCAGTTAAATGTAGTAGTAAACTTAAATGTATGAAAATTTATATATTTCCGCGAAAAAAGCTGTGACGTCTGGGCCTTTTCCACCATGCCCCCTCGTCCACGTGCAGGGGGGCGTGGCGGACGAGGCCCAGACGTCACAAAAGTAAAAAAAATCCGGAAGATATCTGCAGTTTCCGCGTTAGTGCGGGGCTTTCAGCGAACAGTTGTTAGTTCAGTTCTCAGAAAAACATTTGCAGTGGTCTGAAACCACCACTGCTAGTCCGCATTAAAGTGGGGGTTTACTGTATTGATTATAGTCATGTAGCTGTAGAAACTGTCTTCAAATCATCAACAGAGTGGAATGGTGGTCTCAAGTGATAGAAAGGACAACAAACAGCTCTTTTCGGTAGCAAAGTAACTGCCAGTACCTCAGTTTAACGCCTGTTCTCTGACTAAAAAGGGTACAAACGTGTCTCTGGCAGTTTTTATTGAATAAAGATAGAATGACTATATGCTTTATGAGTTAGGAGGTAAGAGTTACGCTCCTAGTTTGGTTGTGTTTATTCTCAGTGAATAGGCCAGCAGTTCTGACGTAATAACACCACAGGGACTTCCCAGTGATTGAATGAGTTATATGTGTAATATGTGTATATGCGTAATGCATTACATTGTAAATTTTGTCAAACTAAAGAGACCGAGGAGAACAATAATGAGGAATACTGTACAACACTACAAATGCCAGTAGGCCTCTTATTCGTATTGAAGAGCAATTAAACTGGTATAGACCTTAGGGCCCCCCAGACAGTCCACATTTTTGCTTAATGGATTTAGGAGCCCCGAGGAACTAAATATGGCTGTTTTATGATATTGCACATAAAACCCTTTGTGGTATCTTTTTATTAAGAGCATGAGTTGATCCACAAATGTCATTGCCAACATTCAAGCATCTTCCCTCTAAAATAACAATTACAAATAACTTACAGTTATTGGGCTAAACGGCTCATCCGTTACAGTCATAGGCTGTGAGTTAGACCACTCACAATATTCACTGTAAAACCGTATTAGAGTAAAGAATATTTTACTTTTGTGTCCTACATACTTCAGAGGTCTGTGCCTTCATCAGATCTGCCTGAAGTAGCTTTTAAAAAATTCGTTATAAAAATGCAGCCTTTCACAACACATGCCTGGATACTGTAGCGGTACCGCACTTCAGACTGTCATATTGCTGGCTAGCCAAAGTAGGGCAATGCACTTGCAGGAGGTACTTGTGATATTTTATTTCAGATTTTATATGTGGGAATTGCAAACAAAGTGGAAGCTGATCACATTATTGCCATATAGTCAAACCAAAACAGTTCCAGATGCAGTGTGTGCGAGTGTGTATGTGAATGTGTTTGTCTGTGTGTTTGCTATGTGATGGACTGGTTGACAGGTTTCTCTGCCTTTTGCCCTGTGAGTCTTGAGTCACCCCTCATTTCTTTACATTCTGCTTTGAATCACCTTGTTGGTGCAAAAATACTGTTTCATACCTCTCAAACTGTCACATCTTTGTCAGATAGCGGAGATTAAATGAAAGAAATGAGAACTGCAACAGGCTGCAAAGTACCTAAAGATACAAGGAGCCTAGATAAAGGAGTTCCAGCCACTCAGCATTCAGCACCACCAGT
>JBBIGA010102495.1:0-10908 GCA_037576975.1 Alestes dentex | reverse complement strand
TGTGCTGGCCCCTCCCCCAAAGACAACTGCGTTTAAGACTTCAGACAATGCGCGATCGAACCTGAAAATCGGGCCCTTAAACTGCAATCAGGTATTAATATCAGGACCTAGCATTCAGTAACTATCATGAATTATTAATTATCCACTCTAAATTATGCAGCAATTACTATACATTATTCAGTATCCATTATTAATTATTAAGTATGCACTAAAAATTATTCATTAACTACTATAAATCATTCACTATGTACAATACATTTTTCAGTCCTACTTTGAATTATTCAGTTAATATCATAACTTATTAAATATCTACAATAAATTCAGTATCTACCATAAATTACTCATTAACTACTATACATTATTCAGCACTACTTTGTATTGTTCAGTAAACACTGTAACTTATTCTGCATGTTCTACAAAGCACACAGTATATATTCTAAATTATTTATGAACTGCTATAAATTATTTAGTATGTACTATACATTATTCAGTAAATATTACAACTTATTCAGTACATACTATAAATGATGATGCACTTAAGTAGTTATGTAAACGGAATTAAAAGCCATATAAAGGCCTTTTTTAATCCATGCAAGTCAATATAGTACATTTCTACATATTCAACTATGTACACTATATGGACAAAAGTATTGGGACACATGTTTTCCTCGGTTTGGGTTAGGCCCCTTACTTCTTGTGAAGGGCAGTCTTAATGCTTGAGCATACTAAGACATTTTGGACAACGCCATGCTTCTAACTTTGTGGACACAGTTGGGGGAAGAACCTTTTCTATTCCAGCATGACTGTGTCCCAGTTCACAAAGTAAGGTCGGTAAAGACTCTAGCCCGCACAGAGCTCTGACCGCAACCCCATCCAACACCTTTGGGGTGAACTGGAATGGAGATTGTGAGTCAGGCCTTCTTGTCCAACATCAGTGCCTGAGCTCATAAATGCTCTACAGAATGAAGGGGCACAAATTCGCACAGAAACTCCAAAATCTCATGTGAAGCCTTCCAAGAAAAGTGAAAGCTGCAAAGGGGGACCAACTCCATCTTGAAGTCCAAGTATTTGAATGCAGCGTCATTAAAGTCCCTGCTGGTGTAGTGGTCCGGCATCTCAATACTTTTGCTCATATAGTGTATTTAAGTTATACAAAGAATTGCATTTACATTCCATCTGTACATGACCAAAAATTAAGGGATATATTTCTTTAGGTAATTCAAGGCTATACACAGTTCTACTCATCAAATTCACATCATAATGAAACATCTCCTTTTCTGCAAAAACATGGTATGGATTAAAAGTGTAGAGTCTACTCTTTGGTTTAGCTTCTGTGAGCTACCGTATCCCTCTGTAGATATCAGAAACATCTCCACATCATAAAATGAAAAGTTGTTTTTTTCTGCTTTTATGAGTTTTATGATGCATGAGAGTGCATTAAAGTAGCGTGAAAATGTCTCACTGCAGTGTGTGTGCACAGTTCTGGGCTGTGGTGACACAAACCTGACCGAGGGCCCTTGCTATGTGAAGCGAGAGTGTTTCAGGGCTAATGTGATGTTTAGCATCAATAATTGAAGTCTGATGTTTCTTTTACTAACATTCTGTTTTACAGGACCCAAGTCAGTGGAACAGAAACACACACACACACACACACACACACACACATTCAGCAGCATCCACTCATTCAGACAAACACACACATTATCATTCACTCACCACCCCTATTACTCACTCCCTTATTCTCTTTCATACCCCAGAGACATTTATATCAGCCTTATAAATAAGGCTTTCCAGTCGCACTGCATAATAAATCATCCTTAAATGACCAGCGTTGCATCACTTTACTATCTAGAACTGACTATTATGTTACTAATTATTGTAAGTAGTCAATTAAAATTAAAATGCCACAGCAACAGCAAGACATGGCTTTAAATATTCGGCTACCTTAAATGACTTACATGAGATATTTATTAAGATGTTTATTATACCCCCTTATTACTTGCTTATTACTAAATATGTACAGAGTTGCTGAATATAGACTATACGATGGACTATACTGTACTATAATATGGACTATACTATATTATAACTCTATACTATACTATACTGTAACTCTATACTATGACTGTTTCCTCAGTGATGAATGAGTAAGTAGAGCTGCCCACTATCACCATGCCTGTTCCATCCGTAGACATTGTAAGAAAAGAGGGACTGGAGGAAGATGAGTGCATCAAGGATGCTTGTACTTACTTTAACAAGCACCAGACATTACTGGAATCTGAACAATATTCCAGTTGTTCAGGCTTTTGTAGGAGACTGACATTTTTTACTCTATGACTATGTCTTTGACTACATCTGGACCTGAGACTGAAATTTATCTTGAGTGGAAGCTGAGAAATTGTTGTATTTTTATTCAGGCTTTCAACCAAGGGGACTAACTTCTGCATGGTTTACACTGTTTGTGCATCGCATTCTTTGCTTATTTGTGGCATGCTGCTAAACATTAAGACAAAACCTATTCCTACAATTTCAAACCATGCACCAAATGAACCAACAAACGGATCCCAACTACTTGAGCACCTCACCATTTCAAATTCCAAGCATTTTGCCACAAGACTTCAGATCAAAGCGTGTTTAACATGAAATGTACCTCTTCATCTAAACTTCCAGCTGGTACGGTAATCTGTTCAGTGATGTGCTCAAACAGCACTTAGAGATAGCACAGTGAATTTCATTCAGCCCAGTGCCATTTAAATATTTAAAAAAGCCCTGTCTGTTAGGAGCCTGAAGTCGGTCTGAGTGACCTCAAACGGCTGGAAAGCGAGCGTTAAATTAACACAGTTTTTCATCTATCTGTGTCAAAGTACATTGTTGCAGAAGTCACTATGGTGCAGTTCTATTCATTTACACAGACAGAGAGAGAGAGAGAGAGAGAGAGAGAGAGAGAGAGAGAGAAAGCATATGAGTATGAGTGCATGACAGAGATCATCTGGGAGAGACAGGCAGAAGAAATAAGGGTGAGAATGGGAGATAGCAAAAGAGCAGTCAGTGTAGGAGAACTGAAAGTGAAGAAAATAAAGCAAATAGGAGGCAGAGAGAGGAGTATAAAGATGTTCGTGGATGACATGTCAGTGATAATAGCTCTGTAGAAGCCACAGAGCAAAGCTGAAAAGAGGGACTGAATGGGGGATGGCTTATGAAAAGCTTTTGTCAGATCGCCACTGACCAGGGCCATTAGAAATGTGCTGCCAGCATAATGACTGTTCAAAACCACCAGTCTTCCTCATATCTCCACTTTAGCACTAAAACTGCAACTGGTTAATTGCTTGTTTTAGACTGTCTACTTTATTACAAATGCTTCCAGCTGCTACAGACTCAACCACGAGAAATCCCTCCCTAGTATCTCCACCTTGCTGGCGTGTGGTTAAAACCTGCAGCCCCTCTGCTGATGAACAGTTTAGGCATTCTCTATCCCTTACAATATCTGGTCAGCCAAATAACATGGTGAACAGCTGTCACTTTGCTGAAAATGTAATAATACCCTACTGGTCCATTACACACTGGCCCATTTGTGGCTGCACAATTTATCAGCTGGTTTCCTTTGCCCATTCAGCACTTTACCAAGCTCTGACCAAAGGACTGCTGTTCACCAGATGGTGGTGGTGGACCGTTCCGTGCACCACATGAATACAAGAATATCAGGAACAGCAGTGTAGCTGGACTTTAAACGCCCCATGTCGCAGTTAGCTTGAGAGTGTCCAGGCAAGAGCGGCTCTGTGGTCATAAACTGGCCATTTATGAAGGGCTAGAAGATGCTATGCAGCAGTCGATGTCTTAATGAATATAGAAGGTGACACACGCACACACACAATCACACATATACACATATATAAATATTTCCCCCAGCAAGACAGAAGGAAAATGTGGAGGCCCTGAGGCCTGGTCTAAAAAACACAGGATTCTACTACAAACCAGCATTACCAGTGGCGCCAGACCACCCTTCCTCGTGGTGGGCCATTCTTCCACATGTCTGCCAGCTTAAGGAGGATTATTCCCATCTCTAGTTTCCAGTTTGCTGAATATAGGGATGTTTTCTTGCGAACTTCTGAGTTTTTTTGATGGCAGTATGACATCACACAACGGAACAATGGAAATGTGTATGACACCATTTGCATTTTAAAAGCATTGCAATCATGAAAACGATGGGAGAAGGTAGCAGGGGACTGTGAATCCTGGCTTCATTACCAGAGCGGGGGGTTAAAGAGGTGGATGAGAGGAGAGGTTCAGAGAAACGAAACATTCTGAGGGAAGGGAACTGATTTCCCTGGGGAATTAAACAGCGCCGTGATCCATCACATACCTCTTTCTACCCCTTTATACATCTCTCTTTCCCACTCTGAACAACCAAAGGCGGATGCAGGGCTTTTCTTTCCACTGGTTTTCTGATCATAGGAACACTGGGAAAATCCCGAACTCTATGCAATTAGCATTTCCCTTTCCTCTTCACTAGTCCATGAAGCCTCCCCATTCCTTTCCTCTCCACCAATTAGCCAGAGCATCAGCCGTATCCCTGCCAAGCAGCTGATCAATTAGTGCTGCTACAGTCTGACTCAGTGAAATCATAGGATTCACATGGAAAACCTCAGGAAGTGAAGAGAGACAAGCGAGGTCAAGGTTGTGCAGATGGCGAGAAGCCGTTAGACCTGGGTGGTGATGAAGCTTTCTGGACAAATAAGGCACGAAAAATGACACAGCAGCTCTCAGCACAGCTGCCTCTGACACATGCAAATATGTCACACACACACACACACACACACACACACACACACACACACACACACACACACACTTCTCTTTTACCTGCCTGCTTTTTCTAAAGAGCTGTTTCTGTCTTTTTCCACATGTGAAACAAGTGACAAGACAATCATGATATCGCTTGACTAAGTGTTGTCTAAGTCATGTACATCATTTTCTCGTCCTTTTTCCTCATTCACTCTTCTGTTTCTCATCTCTCTTTCTCTCTCTGCGTCATTCTCTTATTTGTATCTTCCTCTTGTTCCTTTCTCTTTTCCTCTCTTTTTCTGTTCTATTTCACTTTCTCTTTCTCATGGTCTTTCTCCCATCTTTCTTTTTCTTCTTTCTTTCTTTTCTCTTTTTTTTAATCACTGCTTCCTTCTCTCTTTTCTTTTGCATTCACTATCATATTCACTGTCATATGTCATATCATGTTTATTGTACTGTTTACATTCCTGTGCTTACATTGCTGCGCTAACGTGGCACAATTTGTACTTTAACACCCCACTTTGCACATTGTACATATGCTCTGCCAGGACTGCTACTTCACTTAAATTATAACTTAAAAACCTCTATTATTAAAAAAAAAAATCAGCTTACATATTTCACCAAAAACTGTTCCTTGTTTAAGTTTTTAAGTCATTTTTTTTATTTTTAGATCTGTGTTTAAATTTAGATTTTTAATTGTACAGTCATAAAAAGGAGCAGTTCAGGGTACATATCACTGCGTGTTGTACCTGTATCACTATGCATGTGACAAATAAAGAATCTTGAATCTTGAATTAGAAAGAAAATTATGTCCATGAGAAAGAGGGTGAAAGAGAGAGAGAGAGAGAGAAAGTGTATGTGTGTTTGTGTGTGTTTTACCTATAGTAGTGATAACAGTCCCGGCAAAGAAGAAGGAACTGCTCAGATCCCATAAACTCGTCTGATTGGATGAATTCCCTGAAGGGTTCACTCCTGCTCGGATGGCCAGCGTCACTTGCTGTAGTTGGAGAACAGAGGAAGTGATTATTTATTTCCATCATAATTCATGGGTTGTTAGTTCTGGACCAATATATAAAACAAGCTGTATCATCACTCTCGACCGCAGTGTCCACCGTGAATGATTTGCCTTCATAAACCTCTAATTTCATGCACCACACACTCAGCTGATGCGCTCCAGAGTGAGTCCATAATTAAGAACCCAGAAAAAAGTCCCTTTGCACAGGATAGGATGGGATATTCATTAAGAGGGCACTTTACGGGGGATTCATGTAACCTGGGATCATTTCTTCAGCTTGTTTTATAGAAATCTTTATAGATACAAGAGTCTTTTTAGGGCTCCCAAAATCACTCAGTTAAACTTGATCAAAACATTTCAGACATTTCAGAACTTCATATTGAGTGTCTGTAATAACTGTATAGTTACACAACACTGCATGTAACAAAAATGTAGCTACTGGGATGTATTACACTGTCACATGTTATTCCATAAGTAAAAACTGACGTAATACATGGTCATTACCTGTAATTAACTGTAATGCAGCTGTAACAGTGAGCACAACCCCAGTGGTTACACTGCTGCTTATGGGTTATAACACACATCTAATAGAAAGTCCTACCAAAGAAAAAAACAAATAAATAGACCCTCTCAATAAATCAGCTGATTATCATGACAATAAGATCACAGTACTACTAAGACACAGGGCCTCATGGATGTCCCCGTTTTTTGCACTTAACATATTGTAGCTTTTAGAGTCTTTTAAAATACTACATTAAGGTATTCCTCTGTCTTCAGAAGCCTATGTATGGTTTATTGCTGTTATTGCCTTTAAATAACTCATAAATTGTTTTATTATTTTTCAGTCTGCCATAATATTAATTATATGCCTGATTAGTGTAACAGACATGTTTAATGAGGTCTAGATGAACAAGCACTAATTATTTAATGATTTATTTATTTATCATCATTGTTATATATAATACAGAATTACGGGTCACTGACCATTTTATCATGCTGGTAATAGACTCCCCCCCCCAACCTGTACAGACGCGCATAAACACACACACACGCACACACACGCGGACACTGACACGCTCATTTACAAATGAGCTAGTCAAACATCTCCCTAACAGAAGGGTCAAAGATCATCTATCACAACCTGTTCCTCAGGCCGTCTTCTCCTGTAACCATGGAGAAGATGGTCTCATTAACGAGGTCAAACAGGGACCAGCCTGACTAATTCTCACTCAACACCTGTCTGTCACAACTTCTTAGTGTAGCGTACAGAGAACAGAAATGAATACATCTGTTGTTGTTATTTATAAAAAAAAATGAAAGACATTTTCAGAAATGACTGCTATGCCACCCTTTGGATAATGAAAATGTTTCAAAGCCAATAAGATTTTTGGCATAATTCAGTGGGATGGTGTGAAATGGTTTACTGCAGAGAAACATAATGCCTTGGATTTCTTTTCTAAACCCATCAGTTAAGCAACACGCAGTTTTTTTGTGAAATGTTGATGATGGTAAAATAGTGGCAAACATAGGAGGTATGGAAAGAATTCATTCAGAAGACCACTAAATACTCAGTGTCCAAAACATTTGCATGTTCTGAGCTTGTGGGGGCATTTACAGCACAATGGGACATGTTTTATCCAACCAAATGCAGCATTAGCATTTAAATAGGTTGTACACTGTCACAAAACATGGGGCATGAGGCCATGAGAAAAAAAGCAATGACAAAAATAGAGAAACTGCAGTGACATTAGCCACCATTATAGAGCTAATATAGCCTTCGAGAGAATAAAAGAGAGAGAGAGAGAGAACGAGGGGGAGAGAGAGGTGAAGAGAGGGGTGATATCAATCCATGGTACTTAAATGCACATTCAGCCTTTTTCGTAATGACCCTCACTTCCCTGAATATTATGGGGGGTTAAGAGATAAGATTCATCTCAAGGAGTGAATTCATTACCATCCCAGACCAACACAAAGCTGTCAAGGTGTTTATGTCCATCGTCAAAGCGCCTAAGGACTTTAACATAATTCTGCTCTAGATAAACAGTCTCTAAGAGCCTATTAATGCTTTAACCCAGTATTTAAGAGCCTATTAATTATTTAACCCATTAAAACCATCTTCATCTTATCAAGTGCCCTATGTACATTACTGTCCAGAAGTCTTAGACTCCTTTGCAAATTGTTTGAAGCCATTTCAGCAGTGGGTCTCTTTATGCCAGCAAATGTGAACAAGTGAACATTATAGTAAATGCAATAAAACAAGAAAGCAGTAAAAAGATTTCAAGATTTTTTTTTTCTGAAATTAGCTGATATTTTGTGAGCTGGTTAGAAAAATGCAGGTTTGGTTCCAGATTTCTGCTCTGAGTCTCCAGTCATGTAGGCCTGGATTTATAAAATTCCATAAGCAGCACACATAATTTAATCTAATGAAATAAAAAAAAACAACCCATGTATTTGATAGGACCCACAAGTAATATTGTGTTTCCTTGAGGAGATGTCTGGAAATGGTTAAGTGAACACTTTGCCAAACCTAAAACCATTATTTAACCTTATTTGTATTCATTTTAATATTAGTGTAATATTTAACATTTACTTAATACTACTGCGGAGTAGTAAACAGCTTTTAAGTATAATTTTCTTGGGTGCACAGTATTGTGTGTTAATGTCCTCATGCTCTGGTAAGATGCCGTATAGCTCCCCAGAATTCACATGCAGTCCTAAGCCATGGTTGATCTACTCTATTCTCACAACTCTCAGAGCCAAAATGTACCTCCACAATGGTAACTTTATGAATGTCCCAACAGCAACAATTATGTAATAGAAATGGGACATAATATGATTACGTGTAGCTACTTACACATAATACACATGGAATGCCCCGTGATCCCAGCCCCCACTTGCTGGTCCCCATCCCTTCCACAACACCCCAGACTATGAACACGATCCCCTTCACAACATCTTCCATTAATGGTTCCCTAAAATCAGGTCATGCGTCTAAGGGTGTCAGGGTATTATCCATGCTAAACACCTCCAATTTCAGCAGCCAGCAACCCATTTTTCAGCTTTCTTTGCCCTCAAAGGTTCTTAAATGCTCCCCTTACAATGAGTGATCTCCTTGCCTTTCTCAGAACCACAGACACTCTACAGAAGCAGCCTTGCGGAAACTACTTTGAAACTCCATGCCTCGAGATCTCAAGGCCTCTTGGCAACCTTAGAGTCAACCACAAAAATCCCCCCTGTCCATCCTAGCCAACCTTAAGATGATAGACTCACATGGCAACAGAACAAGTCCTGCCTGGAAATGTTTCACAAGGAACCAACCACATCGCCCAAAGCTGAAACACAGCAAGACTGAGTTGCTGTAGATTTCTGTAGATTTGATGAGTGCCTGGTCAAATGGTTTGGATCACCAGTCATCACTCACTTCACATATTTTGGTCATGCAGGCTCTCCCTCTACAACATCAGGGAGATTCATTTTTTTTCTCCAGGTGGGTTTTCCAGGTGCTTGTCATCTCAAGACCAAACTCTGGCAATTCAGTCCTGGGAAGATCCTTGCAACAATCCAGAAGTTAATTAATGCCATTCATATGCTGTTTATTCTAGAGTTTCTTTTCTAGCTGAAACAAATGGCACTCCTCCACTGCAACAAGGAGCTGTGCCGTACTGCAAACAAAAGTTTTTCCATTATAAATAAAGTGACACGTACCTGTGCCATACGCGAGCTAAACAATGCTGAGAAAAAAATTAAAAGACTCAAAAGGGTAAAGGGGAATTTACCAGATGCTCTTATCCAGAGCAACTTATAATCATTAGTTACAGGGACAGTCCCTCTAGAAGAACTGAGGGTTAAGTGTCTTGCTCAACTACACAATGGGAGAAAGTGGGGGTTTGAACCTGCGACATTGTGGTCATTGGGTACACAGGCAAGTGTTTTACCCACTAGGCTTCTTCCACCCTAAAAAAGACTATAAATATTAAAAGACCACAATAACAAAATACAGCCCTGACAGAAAAACTTTCCAGTGGTACGACTCCATTGACGTGCTTTTGGGATGGCGATCAGCCAAAAAACTGTGGGGAGAGAATCAAGCTGCTGATGCATCAGCAACACCATTACCGGGCTAAAAGATGGAAAACCAAAAAATGCTACGAATTCTGCACTATCACAGTACTGTTTATGTACAGCATGGTTACTGTATACCTGCGCAAAAGTCCCAGAGGGTAATTACTGTATCATAATGCTGAATGCTCTATTCTCTAATTGTCTACCCTGATGCTTGCCTACGATGCCAAAAGTGGAACAGCCCTTCCCTTCTTGATGGCAACAGTCAAACATTGAACTCTGAGCCCCCAGTATGGCATGACTTGACCCCCACTCAAGAACTCTTCCCTGTAACTGCACCCAGGTCCTGACATTGGACAAAAAACAAACCCGCCTGTGTGTGTGTTTGAGGCATTATGTACCTGACCCTAGTTAACATGAGCTTGTTTGTAGTGTTAATGCCAACTGCCATGGCTCCATTTGATCCTTTGACTCAGCAGCTGTGTGGCAACAACATGTCACACTCAAATCTACTCGAAAACAGTGTTATTGCAAACATATGACCCAACCAATAGCTGAGGGGTGTGAGACCTGTTTCTCCTAACTGTTCTACACAGACACACAGACACACACACACACACACACACACAATCAAAGAGATGTAAGGGCACCCTCCCACGCATGCCCCGTAGGCTTAACAGCTGTTAGTGACTCTGATAGCATGTGAAGGAAGGGTAAGTAGGGTTGAGACTGGGGAAGAAGACAGCAAGGAAAATAAAGAAAAGAGAGAACAGAGGAGTAGAGGTGAGGGCAGCTGGTCAGATTTAAAGCAGGCAAACCCAGCACTGGCCTGTATTTGTCTCCTGCATGGCTGCTGAACGCTTTAATTGCCATCACACTGAGCTGCATTCAGCCTTCAAAATGCTGGCAAAGCCCTTTATTTTAGTTCTCTCTTCCTCTCTTGCTCTCTCTCTCTCTCTCTCTCTCTCTCTTTCGCTCTCTCTCTCTCTCTCTCTCTCTCTCTCTCTCTCTTTCTCTCTCTCTCTCTCTCTCTCTCTCTCTCTCTCTCT
>JBBIGA010102484.1:0-10908 GCA_037576975.1 Alestes dentex | reverse complement strand
GGAAGCAAATGACTTATGCCAGTCTAGGTGATTCACACTTACAGATCATGTGTGGTATATGTGCATATATGTAGAGAAAGAGAAAGAGAGAGAGTGAGAGAAAGAAAGAGAGCAAGGGCGCCTACAAATCTTGGGCCCTACGTCAGAAAATAATTTTGAGCCCCCTAAACCCTGATTATACAGTAATCCCCCAGTTTTGCGTAGATCAAGAGTCGCGTTGCTTTTTTCGTGGCATTTACGCATTTTAGTTCCAAATTAAAGAAAAATATAATTTTCTAATGTTGGAACATAATTATTCAAGTAAATTTGGCTACATTTCCAGATAAAAATATAACTGTATAAATGTTTTTGTACTGTCCAGAGAAACACAAAGAAATTGCATCTTGGGGTGGTTAAAAACTGCTGTACTCAGAGGCAGGAGGTTTGAAAGTCGCCGATCCTAGAACGCTATTTATTTCTCCTTGCTGCTGATTGCATCTGTATTTTTTATAACTCTAAATTAAATTAAAAGAGTCTTTTGAGCTCAGTCTCCGTCCAGTGTCTGCTTTAACCAGCGGGTCACTACAAGACGACTCCTCCTGAAGCCCCCTGCATAAGACGCGCCGCTGATGAACAGTAAATTACTGATGTAAAAAATATAGGGGATTACCCGTACATTTTACTGTATTTTTATTACTAAAAATGACATGAAATTATTACTGTGTTTGCCTGCTTGTACCAAAGAAAATGACAGCGCATACCAAAGAAAACATGCTTATATGAATTAATTGTGGGAGACGGCAGTTCAGTGCAGATTGTCCAGCATGTATACTGGTTTACCTTTACATTTTCGTTAAGGGTAATGTATTAAGCTGAGTTTAAAATGAAATGAAATTGAACCCAATTAATAATTGTTGGCGAAAACATAATTCTTCATGCATTTTAGTGCTAAATTATTAAGAAAAATATAGGCCTAATTTATCTAATTTTGTAACATAAATATTAACGTAAATTCAGTTACATTTCCATATTAAATATAACTGTATAAATGTTTTCTTGGGAGAACACAAAGAACGTGCGTTTTGGGGTGGTTAAATATGGCTGTATTAAGGCATGAGCAGACTGGGACTAAAAACAGCCTGGAGTTTCTTCACCAGCTGCACAGAGATAAGATAAGATAAGATAAACCTTTATTAATCCCACAAGTGGGAAATTTGTCTGCGTCTTGGCCGAGGCTGCCCTGCACTGGACAGCCGTTCTTTTCCAGAACGCACAGATTGCCAGTCCACCCTCACTCATCTTGAGTGTTTCTGTCGTTTTTCGTTTTGTTCTTCTTAAAGCCATGTATTTTTAGTACTAAAAAATAAATTAAAAGAAGTTGTTGAGCTCAGTCGCCGTCCAATGACTGCTTTAACCGGCAGGTCACTACAATATGACTCCTGTAAAAATTATTGGTGATTACCCCTACATTTTACTGTATTGTTATTACTAAAAATTACACTGATTTATTACTGGATTTACCTGTTTATACCAAAGAAAAACAACAGGACATACCAAAGAAAATGCCCGTGCATGAATTACAATACCGTCTGTTCAGGGATAATATAGTAATTTACATGAATTGTATTCCTTCCCCGTCTCACTGCCTTCCTGTTTCAACTGCTTTGGAAACAAAACTATAAGGAATCAACTCATTATAATTACACTTTAAGTGGAAAATGTATAGTATATTTTCACACTATTGAATACATTCACTCATTCATGCAGCAGAATGAAAAACCGGGCTCTATTTTGCACGGCCGCGCCACACATTCTCGAAAGCGTTATCAGATCACGAAAAACACCAAAGCATCCTGGGAATTGTATTCCTTCCCAGTCCCTCAGTCACCAGTTAGCGCTCATAGTGGCAGTGTTATGCACTGCCCATTAAAACATATAGGGTAGGAAACGTTGTCCAAGCGCGTAAAAAAGGCCTAAAATGTGATCACAGCACGTTTGAATAGATTTTTATGTCGTGATGGCGGCAAGAAAAAACGTGAGACCGGGTTGGAAAAAAAACACATTTGTGCATCGAGCGCTGTCAGGGAGATCACAAAAATCCACAAATAAATGTAGGGGTATGCACAAATATATAGGGTGGTTTGTAAATGCAGGTTTATCGGTTTGTGAATAAATGTAACTGCACTGACGTTTGTGCATCAGAAATGCATCGAGAAATGCATTTGTGGATGGTGTTACATTTATTTGTAAGTCATGGATTAGATCTGTGCATCTTGTTACATTTGTTGCCTAATCAAAAAATATACTTGTGAATGGTGTGATATTTATTCAATGATATTGAAACTAAATTCTCTCCATAGGTGAAGACCTGGATGCCCTGCCACATGGCATGTATATCCCCAGTGTCCTTGAAGTGGCTGTAGATTTCCTGAGCATGTACATGCTTTACTGCTTTAAAGGCCAGGACAGGTTGACCCTTGCTGTTCTCTGGGGTGTTTGGTGATGGTCTTCAGGTCAGAGTGTGTGGTGATGTTGATGGTCTTCTGTTTGTGTTGCATGGTAATAGTCTTGGAGGCTGTGATGTCATTAATGCACCTGCTGATGTAGCCAGTTAATGATGCCGTGTTTTCCTCCAGGTTGGTAGAGCGACAGTAGGTTGCAACTTTATTACTGTCCTAGGCAGTGCACTCAATATTGTCCTGAAGAGTGTTCTTTGTGTGTGTGTGTGTGTGTGTGTGTGGGTGAGAGAGAAAGAGAGAGAGAAAGAGTGAGAGATGGTGTGTAAATGTCTGAGAGTGTAAAATTGTTCTATTTTTATTTATTTATAAACCAAATGCCTAGTGTTAAGAAGCCAGATATACCAAACAGAAATCCCTAACCTAAAAGTGTGCGATTATGCAGTAGTGAGTGTGTTCGAAGCTATGTGGATGTATGAACAAAGGGACACTGACTTATCTCCAGGCCTCTGCGCCAGTACATGTCGTGTCTCTTGTGGATGGTGTTCACTGAGTGGGAAAATCCCCAAAGGAAATAGAATAAATAAAACAAAACGTGCAACCAAACAAAAAGCCAAAAAGACAGAGGAAAACAAATCTACAATAAAGTCGATGGGTGATGAGTTCTGCAGGGCTGGAGCCAAGAGAAGTGTCTGACTGTTTGTTGTGGTTTCATGAAAAATAATCAGCCTGTAAATGCAGCTACATGCACTTTCAACTGTCCTTAACCATGTCCATGGGGTGAGCATATTTTTTGTTTTAATTCAAACATTTTTCTCTATAAAGCCAATGTTTGGGTCTCCAAACACTGGTTTTGCAGCAACTATGCAATTGCATTTCACATTTTCTTGTAGAAATGCATCTAGTTTTTGAATTATTCTGTCTTTCGAGTCAGTGTATAGTTGGCTGCCTCAATTTTAGAGTGAAATGAGAGGGTTTAATTTAATAGAAAATGTATGTTGGTGCTGATTTGATTTAGTGCCTCGGATTCTGCTCCATGTGATAAAACTCCCTGAGCACTCCAATAGAAACTGTGACAGATCTGCTGCATTTCCATGGCAACAAACACACACTTTTGATCAGTTTTATGCTTTCTCCACTCTACAAAACAGAGAGACCCATCCCACACACCCACCCCAAACCTGCTCATAAAAGCTTATGTGTGTAGGTGTGTTTGTGTGTATCCTACTGTGTAATATGTGTATCCTGATGTGTGTGTGTGTGTGTGTGTGTGTGTGTGTGTGTGTGTGTGTATGTGTTTCAGTCTTTTAGATGTAGGAGGTACTGTATGTGTTGAACAGCAATAAACAGGTTCCAGCTGAGGAGATTTGGTCACATACCTTAGTAAAGCTGAGGTGGAGAAACTGGTCTGATCAGACTTCAGCAAGATCATCATTTCAGAGAACTGTGACGGAAAGCATTTACACCCAAAAAAGAACTTATTAGTTCTGTGTTTTAAGTCAAGCAGGTTGATTCAGCACATCTGGAATGGGCGCTTCAACATCATAGGTAGGTGGTGATGTCCTGTGGTTGGTGAAGACCTGGACGCCCTGCCACATGGACTTGTGTCCTTGAAGTGGCTGTAGATTTCCTGAGCATGTGCATGCTTACTGCTTTGAAGGCCAGGACAGGTTGACCCTTGCTGTTCTCTGGGGTGTCTGGTGATGGTCTTCAAGTCAGTGTGTGTGGTGATGTGTTGCATGGTGATAGTCTTGGAGGCTGTGATGTCATTAATGATGTAGCCAGTTAATGATGCTATGTTTTCCTCCAGGTTGGTAGAGCGAAAGTGGGTTGCAGCCTTATTACAGTCCCAGGCAGTGCGCTCAAAATTGTCCTGAAGTGTTGTGTGTGTGAGAGAGAGAGAGAGAGAGAGAGAGAGAGAGAAAGAGCGATGGCGTGTAAAAGTCTGAGACTGTAAAATTGTTGTAATTTGATTTATTTATTTTAATAAATCTTTTAATAAATGATTATACTAATGTGTGTGTAAGCTCCAAAAGCTTTCAATTGTAAATTTGGGGATTTCTGCAGTAAAAAAGAAAAATTATTTCATGCCAGGTGAGGGGTGGACACGCTAGCAGGAGACAGCTTAGAAGTAATAGAAGATTAATAAAGAAAGTTCAAGTTCAATACACAGGTCCGGAGGACCTTCACTCCGAGCAAACTCAAAACAAGCACTGGAAGTCGACTCTTCTCTTGACGCTTTAGCAAACCCGTTGTCGTACAGGGGCCAGTACCAATACTCCACGCTCCGTGGAGCTCTCTTCACCCTCACGCCTGTAAACACACAGAGGAAAGAGACACCGGAGAGGTACAGTCTAGTACTAAGCTGCAGCTGTTAAAGGATCAAGCTGCCACTTAGAGAGTAAGCTGGAATCACATGGAAAGTCCTTTAAGTGTCTCTGCCTTCTTCCCCTTATCGTGAATACAAAAGCATGCAAACAGGAGTAACAATGTTCTTCTTCTCAACCAGAAGCCAAGGTTGGAACTGGGTGACCATGCGAAGATTCTGTGGCTCAGCTGACCTTTTAAACCCACAAGCACACACATACAGCCAATCACACGACAGAGACAATCAACTCAATAACAAGCAGTACTCAAATCAAACACAAGACAGGTGGACATGTCGTTAGGTACCCAGCAACCCAGCTCAGGAGCTAATGAAGCCCCACTACTCTCATCTCGGTTACCTAGGCATCATAACTCTGTGCCCAGAGCTGTGTACCACCTAGTACTCGGGCGACGGGCTCTGTTGGGGGTGTGACAAATGAACAGATTTTCTACTTTTTATAGGGGAGTCAGTTTTGTCCAAATAGTTGGTTAGATTATAAAAATAATATTTTTTTATCATATATAACAAATGCCTGAGTTGTGCTGAAAAAGGGCTAAAGTGCTTTCATTTGAGAATGAGAGCTGGTTTTGCAGGACAGCAACTTGTTCCCTGTCTATTCTTGGAGGCACAAGAATGTAACTGCTACATCAGTGGAAAAAAGGGTGTGTGAGGGGTGTGTTGGTGAGAAGATGATGTGTGAGGGGTGAGTGAGGGAATCAAAGGTGTGTGAGTAAGAAGAGGGTGTGTGAAGGGTGTGTAGGGAAAGGCTAGGTGAGAGGTATGCCTTGGAAATGTGTGAGGGGTGTATTAGGGAGGGAGGGGTGAGTGAATGTGTTTGGGGCAGAAGAGGGTGTGTGAGGGGTGTTGTGGGGGAGAAGAGGTTCTGTGAGGGATGTGTAAGGGAGATGGGGGTGTGTGAGGACTGTGTGGATGTAGAGTGTGGTATTAATGTCTGTGAGACCCAGAGAGAGACCCTGATGATCTTTTTAGCTGTGCTTACTGTCCCCTGTAGGGTCTTGTGATCTGATGTGTCACGATTCCCATACCAAGCTGTGCCTGAGTACCCTGCCACATGCAGGGTACGTCCCAAGTGTCTTGGAACTGGCTTTGGATTTTCTGAGCATGTGCACGCTTTGCTGCTCTGATGGCCGGGACAGGTTGACCCTTGCTGTTCTCTGAGGTTTCTGGTGATGTTGTTTGGATTGCAGTGTTTGGTGATGGTTTTCTGGTTGGGGTTTGTGGTGAGGGTCTTCACAATGTCCACATACAATGTTCACATACTGATGGAATTTTAGGGAGGACTGACTTGAGATTTATGTGATTAAAATCTACAACAATAAACAGTCTGGGTGCGAGTTTTGGAGCACGCAGATGCTAAAGTTTGTTGTTAGCGTTGGCACTGTGTGGGATGTACACCTCGACTATGGGCAGTTCAGAGTGTGTGCATGTGTGTGTGTGTGTGATGTACACAACGTCTATAAGCATGGTGGTCAATTCCTCCCGTTAATAAAATGATCTACATCTGACAGTCACAAATTCCACTAGAGGGGAGCTGTTACTAGAGACCAGCACAGAGAGAGCATGTTCTCGCACGTGTTCTTTACATAGTCACATTCTTTATATTTTATGTCCACTCTGTGTTGCCAACTATCTCCTACATAGAGTAGCTGAAGTTTACCCAGAAAGTTGCTAGAACTCGCTAGATGACAACAAACGCCAATTTGCATAGAAACACGCTGGCTTTCTCAGAATAATACAAAAAATAACGAAAGGAGAGGAAGAGATTTGGAAGGTGAAGGAGACGATGTTCGTGTTCATGTGTGGCTTCTGAAAGAAAGATCTGTGTTATATACACGAGAGGGATTTTTTTTACTTTGCTTAAAAATAGAACAATATTTTGCTTGTAATACAACTTGTTTTGTGAGTGGGTGAGATAAACCAAGAAAGGTTTATGATTGGTAAGTCGATGTGACAGTCATACTGCATGCACATGCGCAGATCATTCCCTTTCCGAGCACCTGGACAGATGGATGCAGAGCAGCCTGGGTCTCAGGGTAATCTGCACAGAATATTGACGACAAAATTGTACATAAAGTAGCTAGGATTTGTCAAAAATGTCACTAGATTTGTCGCTAGGCGCTTTTTGGAGAAAAATTCATTAAGGGGGCCTGGAAAGTCTTTAGAAATGGCGACAAAGTCGCTAAATTCGCGACACTATGTCCACTCTTTTTAACCCTCTATTGCATGATATATGAAATAATGGAGAAAAAAAAATATTTGCACACATTATTACCTGTCATAGAGCACATTGAACAATTCAACACATAATTTACAAAGATAATAATAATAGGGGGTAGATTTAGGTATGTTACTTTGGTGCAACAACATGCAGTAATGGTAATAAATACAAAAAGTGCAGTCTATTTAAAATGTATCTTCTTATTTCATAACAAAGCATATTTTATGAAAGATCTTCAACACGAACTTCATTTAAATAAACATTTGTACTGAAAAAAGTGATACAGTTACTGTCAGTTATCATTTTAGTGAAGGTTTATTACCTATAAGCAACAATGCGCAACAAAGGAGCATAATTTTTATGCATTCATTCTCACTCAATTTTCATGGACACGAGTCCAACTCAGCTTTAGGTTACTGTGTGTGAAAGGAGAAGAAAGTCTTTTCAGGAATGACACAGAAACACATCACATTTCATGCACTTGACCTTGATTATTGACATTGCATATAGGATATTTACACCTCCCCCTGTTTGATGGTTCTCCTCCTCAAACACATTCACTAAACCTGACAATTAATTGGCGAGGTGAACCAGGTGTTTCTGAGCAGGGAAATCACCAAAACATGCTGGACCACGGCCCTCCAGGACCGGAGTTCCTTACCCCTGCTGTAGACAGACCAGTGGTCTCTGTGGTCCAAACGGACTGGGGCTGGGGGTACAAGTGCAATTGGGCCTCGTCAGGTCTAAACCTGCCTGGACACTCAGAGACGGCCGTCCCCTCTCACTGCAAATTGTGTCTTTTTTGCAGAGGCAGCTTGCCAGATCCTCATTCCACTGTTGCATATTGTTTCTTTGAGGCAACATAGCTATTTTACCCCTTTACAAAATAAATATTAAATGAAAACATAACCAACAGAGGAAAATGAAATCAGAACCTCCCCAAAATTGTGAAAATGCTTTTTAGTTCATAGAAATCCTCAGGAAAACTTTACAGTTTTGTGGAAAAAAACGTGGCTGCCACATGTGAGTGCAAGTGAAGAAGAGTTTGAAAAAGGGGTGGGACAAGGCATTTGATCAAATACAAGCAGATTGTCGGCTTCTTATACTTCCTCCAGATTAAAATGAGCATTTTTATTGGTGTATGACTTTTTGTGCCCATGAAACTGGGGGGAAATGGGTATGTTACCCTGAAGCAACACCATGCAATAGAGGGTTAAAGGGAACTTTTTTTCTCTAATAAATAAATATCATAAAGACACGTTCTTTATTAAATTAATTTATTTAAAATGTGTTCACTTTTAAAATGGTGGAAATAAAATACAATATTTTGGAAAGGGGAGTCCCAGCATTCCCAACATCTTCCACAATCCTGGATCCTCAGGATTATAGCTCTAGTAATACACAAAGAAAGTGTATATCTGAGTGTGCATATGTGTGTTTCAGAGTTGTATATGAAGAAAGTGTGTGTTTATCAGCAACAAACAGGTTTCAGCAGAGGAGGTTTTGCAGGTCCGTCATCTATCTGAAGAGCTCCGCAGTGCTGAGGTGGAGGAACTGGTCTGGTCAGGCTTTAGCAGGTTCCTCACTTCAATTCCTTTCACCAGGTAGGGTATGTTGGTTCAGCTGAACATGGTGGTGAGATCCTTGAAGCTCTATGAATGATGATCAGTGTCCCAGAGGAAGACTGTGGGCAGCTAATGTCACTAAAACTAGCTCAGTGATTATTTCAGACAGATCTGGTCATGACTGTACATCTGAAAGAGAACTGTGATGGAATGTAGTTGGAATTTGGGAAAATTATACAATTATGTTCCCTAAAAATGTTTTCTTGATGGGACCACCTCAGTGACAGCATTCACACCCAGAACATTTTAGTTCCATCTTTTAAGAGAACATAAGAAAAAATATGACGAAACATGCAACAGCAAATCTATCTGAAAGAGCCACATCTATATTTGCCCAATAAAGAGCATCACACCCTCTCCTAAAACACTTTCAGGTCTTGCCTCTTCTTTGAGGTCCACCAGGTTTACACAGATCAATGTTGATTCAAACTGTAAAAGTAATGAGAAGCTTCGTCCTCCTTTATAACCAGTCAAGCTCAGAAGAGAAGATTCATCTCTGTTGTGTCACTCCATGTTAATAACCAGCACTTCCTGGAACTCCCTGACTGTCTGACTGTATAAAAGAGCAGCTTCTGGATTTGTCACTGTTTCTCCAGTTTCTTCAGTTTTAGTAAAGAACACCTTTGATGGACCAAAGGCTTGCTCAGGAGGCTCCCTCAGCCCTCATTGGTGCCACCAACAAGCCTCCCACTGAGCGCCAAGGGGGTAGCACCAGAGCGGGAGGCGTTAAACAGCTGACCACTGACAATTATATTCTAACCGTCCTTGGTCTGGAGTCTGGTTCCACGGAGAGGGAGCTGTTCATGAACATGGACAACTTCTTTGACCCGCAGTTCGATTACGATTTCAGAAGTGGCGGAGACTCCACTGACTGTTCCCGTGGAGGGGAGTCATACACCCGACCCTGGGGGTGGTACCGCTTTGCTCTGAAAATGCTGGATAAGTATCCTGATGGAAACAACTGGCTTGGACCCCCTGGATGGAGAAGTGATTCTTCACGTGGCGAGTTTTGAGGGAGCTGAGGGCATCGCCTCATTGCATTACCAAGCCGGATCCGGGGAGTTCCATGGACGAGGGCTCTACTCAACTCCTGACATGAGCATTGCAGAATCTTATTTGATGACCTTCACATCCAAGAGGGATAGAAAGACGTACAAGGTGATCATGCAGAACAGGATCAACCCAGACATGAGGACCATCACATCACACAGCAACTACTGGCTCATCCCGGTTCCTGCAGGAACCTCTCCATCAGAGGAGAGGAGGATCGTGGCGAACTCCATCCGCCCTTACGGCATCCTGATCAAGCAGGTGTGCATCACAGATCCATCGGGTTCTCCTCTGGTTCCTGTAGTTTATTAGTGAAGCAAATTAAAGAAAAGATTAAAGTTTTAATTCTCACATATTCGGACTGACGTCTCTTTACTTTGAAAAATGAATAAATACAACAAACAAACAGACAGACAAACAAACAGCTGTGTTTTCTACAAATATATAAATCTTTTATTTATCTCCTGAAGTGACGTCCTCAACCCCTAGGAGATCTGAGAGCAAGAGAGAGAGAAAAAAACTAAACAAATGTCAACACCTTACCTGACATTGTTAGAGGGGACGTGTGTGTGTGTGTGTGTGTGTGTGTTTGTGTGTCTCTTCTGAGTGAACAGTGGGAGCTTGTTAAATTTTTTAATAAAAAGACAGAATGTTCTGATGATTTTCTCTGCGGTGCCTGACCTTACAAACAGAAAAACAGACAAAGCCTTGTGGAGGAAACGGCATTCAAAAGGCTTGGAGAGTCAGAGGTGTAAGTGATCAACAGTTTTTAATATCCAAAAACTTTTAAGACACAGAACACACAAGAGAAAAACATAAATTCCAGTGTTTCATCTGATAAAACTACAAAAAGTAAGTTATATTTAAGTTATATTTATGCTGAATTTGTCTGTGGAAATTTGATAACTTTATTGGAATCTTATTTATTGCAAAATCACATTTCAAAAGAAACTCCAGACCACTGTCAAGGGCGAGAGTAAGGGAGAGGAAAGGGGAGGACGCACTCAGCAGAATTGATGCGGGTTTTTAATAATAAACAAAACACAGAACAGAAAACCCCGGCTCATAAACAAAACACACAGAACAGGACACTCCAGACCCGTGCTCCCCAAATGAACAAAAGAACAGAAATAAGAACTCCGGCTCGAGCCTCCGAGCTCACACGGCCAGGAACGTGGGACCAGGCTGGGG
>JBBIGA010102473.1:589-10908 GCA_037576975.1 Alestes dentex | reverse complement strand
CCATCTTGTCCAGCAGACCTAGATAACCTAACTGAATGCTTCGAGAACTCTCTTCGATCCACACTAGACTACGTCACGCCTCTAAGACATAAAAAAGTCCGACAGAAAAAGCTGGCTCCTTGGTTTAATGATCAAACACGTACTCTAAAGCAAAATGCGCGTAGACTAGAATGCAAATGGCCATCGACTAATTTGGAATCCTTCCACACCGCCAGGAAGGAGAGCCTAAGAGAGTACAACAGAACACTTTCCACGGTACGCTCTGCCTATCTATGATCCCTCATTGAATCTAATAACAGTAACCCCATGTTCCTGTTTAGTGCAATTTCTAAACTAACTAAGAACCAGGGAGGTGCAGAACCACAAGTTCCTGCAAATCGTACTAGTAGCGTTTTTATTGTCTTTTTCAATAATAAAGTAGAAATAATTAGACAAGAAATTCAATCTAGAAATTCGACTCAACCACATATGCCACCCGATTCAGTAGACACAGATACTGTTCAAATCTCAGCTGTAGTTGAGAAACTGACATCTTTTAACCCAGTCCGACAAACAGAACTTTCTGCAATTATTCTCTCTTCAAAATCCTCTACCTGTTCGCTTGCTTAAAGAAGTCCTACCAGTAATCATCGGGCCTCTCCTATCAATATTAAACACTTTACTTAGTATTGGTTATCTACCGAAATCCTTAAAATTAGCATTTATTAAACCTCTGTTAAAAAAACGCACCTTGATCCAAGTGAACTCTCAAACTATCGACCTATCTCTAACCTTCCATTTCTATCTAAGATTTTAGAGAAAGTCGTGGCCCACCAGTTATGTTCATTACTACACAAAAACCGTATATATGAAAAATTCTGGCCTCATCATAGCACAGAAACAGCCTTAGTAAAGATAGCAAATGATACTGTCCACTGACAAAGGATTTGTCTCTCTGCTGGTTCTGCTCGACCTAAGTGCGGCATTCGACATGACTGACCACGCTAATGTACTAGACAGACTAGAAAACCTTGTCGGAATCACTGGAACCGCCTTATCCTGGTTTACATCATACCTGACCGACCGCTATCAGTTTGTAAGAGTTAACGGGGAATCCTCAGCACCCACCAAAGTAATATACGGTGTACCTCAAGGTTCTGTTTTTGGACCTCTTTTATTTACTTTGTACATGCTGCCCTTAGGGATGATTATTCGGTAACATGGGATTAGCTTCTATTGCTACGCAGAGGATACACAGCTTTATATCTCTGCAAATCCCAATGATGAACCTAGATTAAATAAGATTGGGGACTGCATTAAAGATATGTCACATAACTTCCTCTTACTCAACACATATAAAACTGAGGTCCTTCTTCTAGGTCCGGAAGTTGCTTGAAACAAACTGTCAGGTCTAATGCTTGATCTTGCTGGTACCTCAGCCTCTCCACCGTTAACTGTAAAGAATCTCTGTGTCACTATGGATCCCGATCTTTCATTCGACACCCATATAAGTACCGTTACTAAATTAGCTTTCCTTCATCTACGAAACATTGCTAAGTTAAGAAGTGCATTATGTCTCCATGATGCAGAAAAACAAGTCCACGCCTTTATTACTTCCAGATTCGATATTTGTAACAGCCTCTCGTCAGGCTGCTCCGACAAAAACCTAAACAAGCTTCAACTCGTCCAAAATGCAGCAGCTAGAGTCCTCACTAGAATCAGGAAATTCGACCACATTAGCCCAATATTATCTAGACTTCATTGGCTTCCGATCAAATTTCGTATTGACTACAAAATTCTACTAATGACATAGAAAGCCTTAAATAGCCTCGCACCTGATTACCTCCGTGAACTTATCTCTTACTATGAACCTCCACGGTCACTCAGATCTCAAGGTGCTGACTACTTACTTGTACCCAGAATTATGAAAGCTTCATCAGTGGGAAGAGCATTCTCATATATAGCCCCCAAGCTCTGGAATGCTATTCCAAACAATATTCCGGACTCAGACACAGTCTCAGTTTTTAAGTGCAGGCTGAAAACATATTTGTTTAGCCCGGCTTTTTGTATTTAATTTTTCCTGTTAGATGGAAGGTGTAGAGCCGGGAGGCAACGGGCACAGAGAATTCAAGTAAACTGGGACACTAGTGTTGTCGCCCCACCACTCCTCATGCTCACTCAGGTTTTTGACAGGGCACTCTCATGCCCATCATACCTCTCAGTTCTCCCCTTTCTAGCCAGGCTGCTCTAGCTAGATATGCCGGAGTCTTAACTTGCACTCCTCACAGATATAAATATCAGATATAACTCCTCAAAGATATAAACTAACTCTTCACTGTTTTCTCCAAGGGGACCTGCTGCACATTTGTCGGACTGATCACCATGGGAAATTGCCCTTGACTGGTCCCGGCACCACTCAGGCCCTTCCCCAAGCTGGGGCAATCGCTGCCTAAAGCTCCGGCGGAGATTGTTGCTCCTGATCCTGATGTTTATGGACTACAGACTCTCAGTTCCTCTTCCAACAATACTTACCTCTCTGGACACTAAGTGAAACCAACTTTGTTAGCCGTAGAGGGCTTATGTTGTTCATTAAGGCCTTATCTTATATACTATATATATTATATACTTCCGGCGCCCCCCGTGTGTGGCAGCCTGGTAGGGCAGCTCCGCTCTTTTATGAGCTTCTTTCTTATTTTCCACTTCTTATTCTTGTAACTTTTTACTTAACTCTTAGTAATTTAATTCTGACACCATGTGCTACCGTTTCGTGCTAGTTCTGGTCATTTTTCTCAGTTTTTTCCCACTTTTTTCACCTGTGTTTGGAGATCCGGCGCGTGGCTTTTTTGTTTACAGCCGTGATCAGCTGTTAGCTCTGTGCCCCACAGCGGTGCTGCCGGCAGACAGACCTGACATCCCCAGCGAGCTGAGGAGAAAGAGACGGGGGTGTCGTGCCGGGAGGGAGCATTGCAGAGCGTCGTAGCAACATACAACATTCAACAGGGTGCAAGTTACAACAAACAGGACAACAAACAGATGATAAATAGACAGCAAATGTGGACATTGTGTAAACCCTCTGGGGTGATGAGTATTGCACTATAGGTATGATGACAGAACACTACAGTAAGTAAACAATAAATAGACAATGTAGCAGCATAACAGTAATGTGAGTGGGGAGCTTAGTTTACCAGAAAATTTAGATATGCACTATATATACACGTTATAGCATATGAGCATATGTTGCACTGTAATCATATTCTTATTGCACAGTTAGCAGCATAGAAAACACAATGAGTAGGTGTAGAATTATAACAGTGACTGGTTGTTAGGGTGCCTTTACTGGCAGTAAACAAGGTTACAGTAGAGTAACTAGACATTTATATGCATTTTTATGTGTATGTGTGCGTTCAGTGCCGAAATGGCCTGTGGTATGAAGCTGTTGCACAGCCGTGCAGAACCAGAACGGAAGCTTTGATACCGTTTGGCAGACGGTAGAAGGGAGAAGAGTCCATGTAGTGGATGGGAACAGTCCTTCACAATGTTATTGGCTCTGTTAAAGCAGCGAGTTTGGAAAATTTCCTTCGGGGGGGTGCAGGGGCACACCGATAACCTTCTCAGCTGCTCTCACTATCCGCTGCAGTGTGCTACATTCCGGGGCCGTGCAGTTCCCGTACCAGACAGTGATGCAACGGGAGAGGAAACTTTCGATGGTGCTTCTATAGAATCTGGTGAGGATTGGTGGGGGAGGCTCGCTCTCTTCAGTCACTGTAGAAAGTGCAGGCGCTGCCGAACACTTTTAGCTATGGAGGTGGAGTTGAAGGTCCAAGAGAGGTCTTCCGTGATATGGAACCCCAGGAACTTGGTGTTGTTGACCCTCTCGACAGGAGCGCTGTCAATGGTGAGAGATGGGTGAGCAGGGCTGGATTTTCTGGTCAATTATCATCTCCTTTGTCTTGTTGACATTGAGAGAGAAATTACTGCCCTTACACCAGGCAGCCAATCTTGTCACCTCCTCTGTGTAGGTTGAGATGTCATCGTTTCTGATGAGACCCACCACCGTCATGTCATCTGCAAATTTGATGATCTGATTGGAGCTGGACTCTGCTGAGCAGTCATGAGTCAGGAGTATGAAGAGCAAAGGGCAGAGGACACAGCCCTGCGGTGCTCCTGTAATGGTGCTGGAGATATTGGTGCCAACACGGACTGACTGAGGACTTTCAGTCAGAAAGTTTAAAATCCAGTTCACCCAGCCTACTCAGCTTGGTGGAAAGTCTCTGTGGGATGATGGTGTTGAATGCCAAACTGAAGTTAATGAACAGCATCCTAACATGGGTATTTCTCTTGTCCAGGGGTTGAGTGACAGGTGTAGTGCAGTAGATATGGCATCATCTGTGGACCGGTTGGGGCTATAAGCAAACTGAAGGGGGTCCAGTGAGCTGGGAAGGGCAGCTTTAATGTGTTTCATGACTAACCTCTCAAAGCACTTCATCATGACAGGTGTGAGGGCTACAGGACTGTAAGTCATTCAGGCAGGTCACAGATGATTTCTTGGGAACGGGGATGATTGTGGTGGTCTTGAAACATGCAGGAACAACAGCTTATCTCAGAGAGGTATAAAATACATCAGTGAAAACGTTAGCCAGCTGGTCTTCACACTACTTAAGCATCCGTCCAGGTATGTTGTCAGGGCCAGGAGCTTCACATGGGTTAACTTTGACCAGAGTCCTCCTCACTGCAGCTGTGGTCAGGCAGATAACTTGTTCATCTGGGAGAGGAGTGGATTTCCTTTCGGGCTCCCTATTGAGTGCGTCGAATCGTGCGTAGAAGGCATTCCACACATCGGGGAGAGAGGCATCACTGTCACAGAGAGGAGGTGGTGGTTTGTAGTTTGCGATGGCTTGGATGCTCTTCTACATGCTCCGAGTGTCACCAGTGTTCTGAAAGTGCCCTTGGATTTTTTTGGGTATATGAATTTTGCCTTCTTGACTGCCTTGGTCAGGTTCCCACGTGCAGTCCTGAGGGCAGCCTTTTCTCCAGATCTGAAGGCAGCATGTCGAGCTTTTAGCTCCCTCTGGACCTCAGCAGACATCCTGGGTTTCTGATTGGCTCTTACAGTCACCTTCTTGGAGACAGTAATGTCCTCAGTGCACTTGCTGATGAAGCCGGTCACTGCTGCTGTGTACTCCTCCATGCCAGTGTGCCCCCCTTGAGTAGCAGCCCCTCTGAACAGTCTCTGCACTCAAAACAGTCTTGATGTCTGATATCTCTCTGGACCGGTGCAGTATGTTTGAGCAGGGAGCTGTATGCTGGGACTAGTTTCACAGAGATATGGTCAGAGCTTCTGAAGTGGGGGCTGGGCTCAGCTCGGTATGTGTCCTTGATGGTGGTGTAAACACGGTCTAAACAGTTCTCACCCCTGGTTGCAAACTTCACATGCTGGTGGAATCTGGGCAGTGCAGACTTGAGGTTTACATGGTTGAAATCGCCAGCAATGATAATGGCCCCATTTGGGTGGGCAGTCTGCAGGTTGTTCACAGCCTCATACAGCTCTGCTAGCACCTGGTTAACATTAGCGCTAGACAGCAGCCAGAACAACCAGGCTGAACTCCCGCGGAAGGTAGAAAGTCCAACAGTTCACTGCCATAAACTCCACCATAGCTGAACAGTGTCTGTAGACTCCCGTGACATTTGTGTACCACTTGTTGTTTTTTGCACACACCACCTCCCCACTTCTTACCTCTTTTCAGACAGTCTCTATCCATGCAGAACAGGGAGTGTCTGGCTAGCTGCATTCCCGAGTCAGAAATGCCCTCATGTAGACACGTTTCTGTGAAGATTAAAGCAGAGCAGTCCTTCACTTCCTTCCGTGTGGAGTGTCTGAGCCTTAAGTAGGCCATCTTGTCATCCAGGGAGCATGTGTTTGCCAGCAGGAGGGAGAGCGGGTCTGTTTGGGTTAGCCTTTAGCCTAGCATGGAGGCCTGCTCTCTTGCCGTGCTTCCGGGTGTGGTCACACCGCTTACGGGTGAGCTTCTGTCAGCTGGCGGCTCCACACTGCTCCAAGGTCTCTCAGCCTGCTCCGCGTAGCAGCAGGGTCTCCAAGTCCGTCGCGTCCAGTGTTGTTTTGTCGTGGTTATGGTAGCTAAGAAGACTTTCTCGATCAAACATGCGGATGTGCGTGGCACTGGAACACTTACGTAATGAGTAATGACTGTAACTAGGACAAAGACGGGGGAAACATTTAGCACCGTTTTTGAGTCACATGGAGAGGCCGCCGCACAGACATCTACTTGCGGCACCATCTTGACATGCCATGCTATCTTGTTTGTTACACCACACAGTGACCTATGTATGAATCATTCAAGCAGAACAAAGCATCCAACTTAAAGCCTGAACCAGTGAAGAAACAGGTGCAGATCATTCCAGATGATCAGGCAGGTGATTGGTGTGCTGGTTGTGCTGAATGATGAGTTGTTGGAACACCTTTATCGAGGCACCTTGTATCTTTAGAAACTTCGCAGCCTGTTGAAATAAAACATCTGTTCCCATTTCTTTCATTTAATCTACTCTATATGCCAAAGATAAGACAGTTTAAGAGGCATAAAGTAGTATTTTTGCACCAACAACATTAAAGCAAAATATAAAGAAATGAGGGATGGCTCAAGATTTTTATAAACATATATGTTGAGTGCAACTCCTCTCTGCTATGTCTGTTATCTCACGTGATGAATAGCTGTGCTGCTGTCCAAGATGGTGCTTAATTTCCTGTGTCATACACATAGAAATGACCCTACTACTGCAGTACGTGTGTCAACACACTGCAACACAGCTCGCTGAGTGCTGCCACCAGGCCAAATATCAGCCAGATTAGAGAGGATTCAGGAGTCCATAAGGAAATGGCATAAACATCATATTTTTGATCCAACCACCACCACCACCACTGCCCCCCAACACACCACCTCAGACAACCTATAGATTGCGTTCTCCGAAGTTCCAACTTCGCCCCTTTGCTCATGTCCCCCCAGTCACGCATCAGGAACTGATCTCCTATTTAAGCCCGGAAGTAACACACAGACAGTGTTCGCTCAAGAACTCCCCTCCCTTGTGCCTTGGTTTACCCTTCCCTGAACTCTTTGTGCATTACAGATGTCTTGGCCTTTGCTTTGTGTTTTTTGGGCTTCGGCTTTGGCTTACCCCCTTGCAATGACTTGAACTTCCTGGGACAAAATTTGCTTGCTGCCGTTTTTGTGTTTACTTCTTGTTATATGCCTATCTGTGTACCGAACCTGTCTGTTTCCTTTTGACCATTCTTTGCACTGTGGATGATACCCTGTTGGAACAATTGTACATCAATTTTACAATAAAATCCTCTTCACTTTCATCCATCATCTGTGACTGTGCATTGTCTCATAATTGTGACATAATCATGGGATTTGCTTGTAACTAGGTGTTTTTGTCATACTAGAATGTGTGTAACAGTGCAGTGTGTCTTTGCACTGTACTCAGTGTGTAATTTGAAGCCATTACACATCACCATAGTCTAGAGATAAAACAGTAGCTTTACATGACACAAAACCTTGTTTTTATTTGTAGAATAAGTCAAGTTATGTAGAATAATTTAGGAAATGAAATAATTTGGTACCACTTTGCAATAAGACTACCCTTATAAAGGGATTATAATAATTAATAAGCAGTTATAACAGTTGTATAACATTGATGCAGGCTTACTATTGGCAAGAATTGGTGTTTTAATGGTAGTGGCATGTTAACAAATACCTGATGAAGTTGACACATTGACGTTATAACTTATTTATTTTAGTACCAGTAATTTTAGTGGTATCAGCAGATTGTTTTGCTTGCTGGAAGAAATTAAATGTATTGTCTAACTATTATTTTGAATAATCTAATATTCTTACAACATCTTAAACTGTAGGGGACATCTGAGGTGCTCATGCATTTGCTGTGTACTCACTGAGTGTAATGATGCACTGATGCAGCCAGTGCGTTTCCAGAGCCTCCTGGCAGAATACCAAGTGGAGTGCGAATAGCCTTTTCCCAGTCCTCCCTCTCCATCAATCCATTGATCACCTGCAGAACACACAACCTCAGTTATTGACTATTTACATGTATACACACACACACACACACACCTTCACTCAGATCCTCTGATTCACACTGAGTTTGATGATCCTAAGCAAAAGCACAGACATGCAAAGTGTATGAGACATTATTTTTATACTACAGAAATGTTTGTTTTACAGAAAGTCCTTCGGTCCATACCCTAATACTTAATATTAATCCTCCAGCTTGGAGGATTTTTTTTTTAACAGTTTACCCATTGCTGTGTGAGTTGTTTGCTCATGCATTGGCATTCCACATTAAAGTTTGACAATCCATTACTTTGTGTTCTAAATTGTTCTTGTGTTTGCTCCAGTTGTGCAGCCTGACTGCAAAGAAGCTAAACATATGCTCATCAGCGAGACAATGTTTGCCTCAATGCTAGTGACTTTGAATTGTTCAAAAGGATGATTATGTTTGTTGTACTGTACAAGCTGTAGTTGCTATGGTTACAGTGCCATAGTAGTTATGAATTAACAAAGGGGGATAAAAAATACATGACAACTACAGTTTATAAAGGCATGTAATGAAAACAACAGCTTGGCAATGTGATTGTGCTCTTGAGTGTCCTGACGCATCAGTGGGTGCGTCAGCTGTTTGGATGCAGCCCGAGTTTGTCTGATTAGCTTTCAAATGTTAAAAAAAAAAAAAAAAAAAGAGTATATATATATATATATATGTAAATGTAAAGATAGTGGCATGTCAACAGTAATCATGAATCTCCATTAATCTGCAGTGTTGGTCAGCAGTTAGAACGTTAGAATATTCCAAAACACACCGGTGTGATGGTACACTTTAATGAAACGCAGAAGCATTAATGGAGTGTCGGTTTTGCCTTTTAGCTGTCACTTAGTCTGTTTGCTAAGAAAAAAAGTCATCAGCCCTTCAGTGAAAACAAAACAAGGTTCTTGCCTCATCTAAAATGTCCTTCTAAAGCACAGTACACCATCCATGACTTCCTGACTGACACCTCAGACCCCTCAAAGGTCTCAACAGTAAAATTTAGCGGGGTCTATGGAAAGATCTAAATTGCAAGTTATGTAAAATGGTCGAAATGAGTGCTTAATTTAGTTAAAAGATGTAATTCATTCACATTTTGTCTATGCCCAATTTTCCCTACATATTTTCCCATATTTTCTACATATTACAATCAACGTATGTATTTATCTATTTCTCTGTTGCAGCTGCCAAACACACACCTCAAATAGCAGCCCATCTCCTGACAGGATGACAATGGCGCTCCACTGAGAGAGGTCAGCATTCCGCACCACCTCACGAGCATGATTCTGATGCTCTGAATAAGTGAGAGAGAAAGAGAGAGAGAGAGAGAGAGAGAGAGAGAGAGAGAGATAGAGAGAGAGAGAGAAATGGATTTGTAGTTTCAGCTATAGAAAAAGTGCTGAGTCAGTCTCTGCATGACAGCGGGTCCATCACTGCTATAAAAAACACACACACACACACACACACACACACACACATGCAGAAAGAGTGACAGACAGACAAACTGAGAATGAGAGACAGGCAGGAGAGAGAGAAAGAACAAGAGAGAGACAGAGAGAGAGAGAGAGAAAAGCAGAAAGAAAGGAAAAGGGAGTGTGTTACAAATTGAGAGAAAGTGAGAAAGACAGGGAGAATGAGAGAGAGAGAGAGAAAGGCAGCAGTGGGGAATGGATGAAAGACAGACAGATTGAATTTCTTTTCATCTCTGTAAAACAAACCCCATCGCTCCATCCATCTGCCTAAACCCTTTGAAACACACACACACACACACACACACACACACACACACACACACACACACACATATGCTGCATGTGGAGGCAATGGGGACGAGAGATTGAATGGGTTTAATTTAATTCTGCCTTATTGGATAATCTCATTCAGTGTTTCTCAGTCACTTGAGAAGTGGATCCGCCAGGATTCTGAGATGGAACCAGAAGTCAGGGTTGTTTAAAGCTGTACCACTTTAATAAGAGATAAATGCTGATGAGATCTGAGGGTGACTTTTTGCAAATAATCTTTTTCTGCTGAGATAAATGGTTTTAAACTGAAACATTTTGTGGAGATAGTGCCTTGCTCAAGGGTACCTCAGAGGTGCCACTAGCAGTCTTGGGAATTGAACCCATGACTTTCTGATCACAGGGGCACACCACAAACTGAGAATGAGAGACAGGCAGGAGAGAGAGAAAGAACAAGAGAGAGACAGAGAGAGAGAGAGAGAAAAGCAG
>JBBIGA010102452.1:0-10908 GCA_037576975.1 Alestes dentex | reverse complement strand
CAGATAGGACTAAATGGAGACAGATGATTCGCTGTGGCGACCCCTGAAGGGTAAAGCCGAAAGAGAAAGAAGAAGGGTTCATATTTAGGGTTTATACTATAAAATTAGGCATTTTTACCATATCACAACATCATGGTTTTTCATACACAGGTGCTCTTTCTCTGACATCAGTTTGCTAATGACAGGGGACACTTACTGCATCACAATACAGTAAACCCCCGCTTATTCAGCGGTTGTGGTTTCAGTCTCTCACAGATATTTTCTGAGAACCCGAACTAATAATTGTTCGCGTAAACCCCCTGCACATTCGCGGAAACCGACGGTTAGCAAGACAATCTGACGCACCTTGCCTTGCTGAGTTTAAAATGACATTAAAGTGTTTTGGGAGCATATTTGGCGGCATATTTAGGGTTTACACTATTTTTAGCCATTTTTTTTATCACATCACACATTCGTGTTTTTTCACTATACGCGGGTGCTCTTGGAACGTAACCCTTGCGATTGCCGGGTGTTTACTGTACACCACTTTAAGTGATCACAAACACACATAAGTTCTGGGCCAGTTAACTGGTCAGTTAGCTGTGGGTTCACAACTAAGGGTGAAATGCATGTAATGTATTGTAGCTGACAAGATAATGTAGCTGACAAGTAATTAAAGCTAATACCCTGTACCCTGCACACTTAAATCATCCCACAGTCGTGTCAAGTTGTTGAGTAGTCCAAAATAGACTTGCTATTGTGATTTCTGTCACTGACTGTCATCACCTGGGCCTGAAGGTCAAAGGTCACCATGGAGAAGCAGAGGTTCAGTATGAAATACTGTTCCTGCAGGCTTTCTAGGGCTCCGCCCACACGGAAAGCCATCATGTTGGGCCTCCTGATGAGCAGCGAGGTGCAGATCACGTGCAGCAAACCCACGCACAGGATGCACACAAACCGTACCTGCAAGACACAAATCCAACTCATGACTGCCTAACACAACCACAAATTATCTCATAAACTATTTTATTCAACTCTTGAGCTGATGATAAACTCATAATGCCCCTTTCTAGGTAGCCAATCATTTGTTGTCTGATTCATTTAATCTCTTTTGATGTGGCAGCAAAGTGCTAATGAACCACTGCACATACACTTTAAATTCACTTATCACTTGCTTTTGATCCTGCCTTGAAGGTCTCTGACATGGTTAAGTTAACCAAACCAATGAAACCAGAAGGAGTCATCACCTAATGCAGAGTAAAAATGTATATGGATACTTTGTGTATTTATGTACAGGTTCAAGTAGAGCATCCTTTCAGTTGTTTTCTTGCAACATTCTCTAAATTTTACCATGTGTTTTTTGATATTCTCCCAGCAGATTGTTTATAATTCCATAAAAAGTACCTTTTTTATATATGTTTAATAACTGTGTGCACACATTACAGTATTGATACCAATATTATTTTAATTGCTTTTGGAGTGCCTGTTATATTTTGAAAAACTCACAGCGAGAGCAAGCCAGACTAAAGTACAGCAATCACTAGGCAGAGTTTGCTGTACTAAGATGAGATCTAAACAGGTTACTCAAAAGCGTACTATATATGTAATGTAAGGAACATATATTTTAATTGTATTAAATAATAATTAGTAATAAAAGTAATCAGAATAATTAATGTAGCTCAACCATTTCTAAGATGTACTTTCCCTACAGATTACAGGCCTTGTGGTATAACTTCTGCTTTCGTTCTCTGGGGTTTTGTTAAGCTGTGCAGTTGAGTAACTTCACAGTTGGACTGCTACAGTTGTGTTATTGTGTAACTTTGCTTTGGGAAAGTAAATCTGAAATGAACTCTAGTCATGAAGTGTTCATTTTAACTACTGCCCACTCCAAACACAGCTGATCTAACACGTGATGAATGACAAGTCGAAAAGGCTAATGACCTACATAAAATCCCCACCTGTTGAATGATGGCACTCAAAGCTGTAATACATCAAAGCCCATATGAAAGGCTATTCTCCAGTTTGGTGGTGCAGAGCTGGAGCATGGTATGTCAGTGACGTACCGTTAGAAGCGGTTCATAGGTGGGGAGCACGCTGAAATTGGCCATCGAGCGCACCATGACCACAATCACACTCAGCACAAAGGCGATCAGCTCCTGTCTGTTCTCCTGCAGAACCCCACGTGTGATGTAGTACATGCAGAACACTAGGGGACACACCACACACAAGATATGATGACACTTTCTAACAATCTACAATTCATAACACTTGTGTGGATAAAGGAGAGGTTGCTCAGGCCCATTATCTCATTATCACATCCTATTCCTTAATTTCAGTGGATCATTAAGCAGAATGACTACTTACTGGGAATGCGAACTATGGTTACTGTGAGCTTAAACACATTAGATACATTTCGGTGAGAAAATGTGAAGTGTGATTGCATGGTTGCTACAAAACCAGTGTTTTAACATTAATACTTAACACTGGTTTATGGGCAAAAAAGTGTTACAAATAAACTATGCACACCATGGATTGAAACCCTGATGTTGTTTAGAGACGTACGCGTTACCACTGCACCACAGGGTCGGGGGTGGGGTGTGTGTGATGGTGGGGTGTGTGTGACTGCCTCTTACCAAGCCAATTATGGTTAAGGGCGGCTGAGTGTGTAGCCGCATTCACAGGATCATTATTGTTAATTAAACCACAACAAATGTTTTTTTTTTTTTATAACTGACCTGAGCTTTAATGTCTTGAAGTCTGTTTATGAGTCTGCTGTGTGTTTTGCTCCACTTTTGTGTTTCTCCAAGTTGTTCCTTTCTGGCCCTCTTAGCCATGATGTCACAGACTATCTCTGCGATACATATTCTGAAAGCGACTTGACTGTCCTGTCTCTTCCGATAAACAACCATTACTTGGCTCATGATCAATCAATAAAAAACCTGAGTACATACACAAAACTGCGTTTATTAATGGACATTTTGACTGTGCCAAAAATCCACATGAGCTTGGAGGAGAAATGGTGCCTTTTTTGGCTATAAAAAGAAAAAGAAAAACTAGAAAATGCATTTCTGCGAGAAAATGTGAAGCGCAACTGTGCAGTTGCTATAAAACCATCCGAACATTGGATTTGTAGACTGAAAAAAGGCTATTGTCAAAAAAGTGCTCATAGCATAGCAGGATTCATGGGCTGATTATTTTTAATTAAACTACAACAAACAGTCATGCATGCCTTTTTTATAACTGACCTGAGCTTTAGGCCTCGTCCACACGGACGTTCTTGGATAAATGAACACGCTCTGAACGCCATGGGCGTTTTTGTTGTGTTTTGTATCTGCGCTTGATTGACTTCAGTGAGGCGTTACACTGGCGTTCGTCTGACGCTGTTTAACGGCAGCCTGCAGCCCAATGTATAGTTTTGTGTATTCACCTGTGGGGGCAGCAATTATTCTCTCCAGATTGTTTACATGTTGGACATCTTGATTTGTAGTTCTACACTTAAAACACTGTAGTTCTACATTGAAAACGAAGTTTTATTCTTTGTTAAAACTTACAATCGACATTGTTTTAAAAATCCTCCTGATACGGTGCCACTGTGATTTGCTCCAATGAGCAGAAAAACGGTCGACGCTCAGTCCGCGCTCACCTGGCACCATCAACGCCCAAAAAATGCCTGATTCAGACATCCGTGTGGACGAGGCCTTAGCGTCTGGAAGTTTTATGATGTTTCAAGGCTACCACAATCATCCCCGTTCCCAAGAAATCATCTCTGACCTGCCCGAATGACTACCGTCCTGTAGCCCTCACACCAGTCATGATGAAGTGCTTCAAGAGGCTAGTCATGAACCACATCAAAGCTGCTCTTCCCAGTTCACTGGACCCCCTTCAGTTTGCTTATCGCCGGTCCACAGATGATGCAATATCAGCGGCATTACGGTTAGGATGCTGTTCATTAACTTCAATTCAGCATTCAACACCTCCATCCCACAGAGACTTTCCACCCAGCTGAGCAGGCTGGGCCTTATCAAGCCCCTGGTGAACTGGATTTGACCATTTCTGACTGAGAGGCCTCAGTCAGTCCGTATTGGCACCAACATCTCCAGCACCATCACACTAAGCACAGGAGCACCACAGGGCTGTGTCCTCAACCCTCTGCTCTTCACATTCCTGACTCATGACTGCTCAGCAGAGTCCAGCTCCAATCAAATCATCAAATTTGCAAATTACATGACGGTGGTAGGTCTCATCAGTAACAACGACGTCTCAACCTACACAGAGTAGGTGACAAGACTGGCTGGCTGGTCAATAATCTCTCTCAATGTTGACAAGACAAATGAGATGATAATTGATGTCCAGTTCTACTCACCCACCTCTCACCATCAACAGCACTGCTGTAGAGAGGGTCAAAAACACCAAGTTCCTGGGGATCCATATCACGAAAGACCCATCTTGGACCCAACTCCACCATCATATCTAAGAGGGCCCGGCAGCACCTGCACTTTCCACGGAGACTGAAGAGAGCAAGCCTCCCCCCACCAATCCTTACCACATTCTATAGGAGTACTATAGAAAGTCTCCTCTCCAGTTGCATCACTGTCTGGTACAGGAACTGCACAGTTTCAAATTGTAACACACTGCAACGGTGTGCCTCTGCCGCCCCTGATTTTCCAAACCCGCTGCTTTAACGGAGCCATTAACATTGTGAAGGACTGTTCCCAGCCACTACACGGATTCTTCTTCCTTCTACCGTCTGGCAAACGGTATCGAAGCTTTCGTTCTAGGTTTGTATGGCTGTGCAACAGGTCATCAGAGCTCTGAGCGCACACAAACGCACATAATTGTGTGGTTCCTGATTAAATAGCACATTTCAGTGAACTACCTCACTTCATTCTATGTATACTGTTTATACTGTTTAAAATGTTTATACTGTTTTCACTCATACTACACTCTGGACTCTCAGTTAGCACCTGCACTTTACTGTAACCCTGTTTACTGCAAGTACAGGCACCCTAATAACTGTCACTGTTATAATTCCGCAGGTCTTTCCTTCCAACTGTTATTAGACTCCACAACAAAGACTTTCCAGATGACCACACATGCACAAACACATACATCCAATACACCATGGTAGTTTCTCTTATGTGCAATATTACTGGAGTGCAGTTTTTCTGGTGCATTTCTACCATGCCTGACACTCCATTGTGTGTGTGTGTGTGTGTATCTACAGTATTCTTATATTTACCTATATATCCACTCTATATATATATATATATATATATATACACACACACACACACACATACTCATTGTGTTCATACATACAACTTGCCCAAGTCTACATTTAGTTTACATATACATATGTAAACATTTCACAATACAGATGTCCATATTGTAGGATCAGAAAAATTCTGATTCACATATATATGGTCACACATCTCCGGAAGGCCAGAACCAGGCTAATTGAACAAGAGAGGCCCTCTTTGTTTGAACAGGAAGACCTGTGGCTTGTCAATGCTGAAGGGGCATTTTACAACCCCCAATCTGAACACTTAAAGGCTTAGGACAATGGATCCTTGGTGAAGATAATGAACCCTCTCTCAGACATTCAACAGACACACACACACACACACACACACACACACACAAACTGACCCTCCTTCGCACGCTCCACTCTGAATGTTTCAATGAGAAGAGAAGAAAGACATTTCTGTGTTTTGTTTATGAGAATACTTATATGTAAGTGTCGGTATTTGATAAGCCATCCTGTGTAACTCCAAAGTTAATTCCTTCCATTTAATCAGCGAATAACCCTTATTGTTGTGCTTGACAAGTTAAGAGAAAATCATAGTTCTTTTTCAAGGTTTTTTTTTGGTTTCAAAATGATCAACGATAACAGATACCAACATACCCTTAATGTGCCGCGTCCTTAGCAAAGTCATAAATCACCAAGCCATGTGGCCGGTGAAACAAAGGTTTCCCTTATTCTGACTGAAACTTGAGTATCTGAGCATGTGTAAGAATTACAATTGGTTGATTACTAAAGGGAATTGTAACATGATGTTCAATCATTTGAAGTTTATTGAATAATTATGGTTAAAATATGCTATATATGTAAATTGGGCCATAGTTGGTAAAGCTTATTTAATCTGTCTGGCATGTTTGGTCTTGTTATAAACATGACTAAAACAAAACTACAAGTTTTAACTCACATTTATGAACTGTACAACATTTATGGTCTGGTCTGGCCCCTTGTGATTGGCTAACAGCTGAGGAGGATGGGGGACAGGTTGCTTATATGAAGCATATAAGCAACCGAGTTGCAAAGAAACTTTGCTGAGCCTTCAACTCAAGCCATTCTGCTTCATTCACCTCTGCAAGCTTCAAGAGCTCTGAACTGCAACTTCATCATCTTCAGCTTCAAGACAACACCTGCAACTTCAGAGAACACTCCAAGATCCACAGCTGAAACTCTGAACAACTTCCTCTCCTTTGAACTTCAAGCTTCAAAAACTCCAAGGAGACCCAAAGCCTGAAACTCTGCTCCCTCTGAACCAGGGCACAAGCAAACAACCACTTTCTCTATTTTGATAATTTTGGTGCAAGGTTGACCACACGTTTGCTAACCTGTGTTTGTTACTGGGTTGTGTTTCTTCATGAATCTCGCCGCTCAGGGACGTTTCAGTAATTTCAGTAATCTTACCAATACCATCACTCATCCCATCATTGCTCATGTTTATTTTATTTTGTGTTATGTGTCTAGTTAATAAATGTTGTCTTATTGTGACCAGCGATTCTTTTTCTTGTTCAATAAGGCAAAGTCACTTCTCTGCTGAATAACGCACCTAAGCTCTCATTAAATTAATTAAAATTGATCCAACTAATTCCCCTATTCAAGTAAAACTCTTTTTAACCGCGCAATTCAGAAGAGCTTAATTACTGTATCCCTCCTGAACTAGCTCGCTGGACAAATAGTTCACGTTGGCACTTACCTTGCTTGATATAAGACCCCTAATTATGAAATAATTAATAAATTGATGATTGTTTAATCAATTAATGAATATAGTGGTGAATCAGCCTAAGCTGGTTCCTACATATATTCTGGTGGAGAATCAAACAACTAAGCTAAATTTCCTTACATATTTATTAATGAATTTAGTGGTGAATCAGCCCTAAGCTGATTCCTACATATATTCTGGAGGAGAATCAATCAACTGAGCTAAATTTTCCTACAATATTTATGTTTCTAGAGTGTACATTTTATACTGTACTGTTGGTATAGAATTCTATTCTATTGTTTTCTTAATTTTTGCTGCTCTTAACTTTATACTGTCCACTTTCTGCCATGACAAAGCACATTTCCCACTTGTGGGACTATCAAAGGTTTATCTTATCTTAATTCTACACTTGCTCATTGTGTTTTTTCTCCAGTGCAATTTCATATGCTCATGTGCGATTATATATGTATATATAGTGCAATATTTTAATTCTGGTAAACTAGAATTTGTTCAAACAAAAATTGTATTTATAGTTAATTTGTGTTCGCTTAACTTCAGAACCAGCCTTTACTGGCTTTTCTGACAAGGTTTTTCACTAGATATTGAATCATTGCCATGAGGATTTGATTGTATTCTGCCCCCAGGGCACTCCTGGTTCTGAAACTGAATGATTCATTTTGGACCGCAAATGGCACTCAGAGTCATTGCGAATGTATTGGATGGGGCTCCATTACTACATAGTTCCACTGCTTCCATCTCAGCCCTTCATACGATGACACTGGGCATACTGACCTTAAGACTTATGCATGGCTTTTCCAGAGTGTCCTACTGATTTTCTATAGAAACTGTGCATGCATGTGTTTGAATTCATTAATAAAAAGCTGACTACAAACTTTGACATATCATGCATATTCTGGACACCAGTAAAATATACCTCCATACACCTGATATTGAGCTAACATATTTCCCTGCACACAGAAACATCTACAGTCACTTACAGATGCTCACAAGCTGGATGAGGGAGACAGTGAGATCATCGTCGTCGCTGCCCAATCTCTGACTCTCTCTCTTGATATTAATCACAGTGAGGATGAGGAGGGCCAGCAGGGAGCAGAGTGTGAAGCAGAAATAAAGCCTCATCAGACACGGCAGCTCTGACCACTGCTTTATCTGGACAAAGGAAAGGAGACATAGTGCTGAATGTGAGAATGTGAGAAAGTTAAAAAGGAGGAATTAAAAGAGGGATGTTTCTGATGAGCACAGTGTACCACACATCAGACAAACTCACTGGCCCACATGGCGTTGGTAACAGCTCCCTGTGTCTGGGCTGCAAGTTTGGAGACGGCAGCTCAATGCTCTCTTGCTGCTGAGGCAACACCAACGGACTGGAAATTAAAAAGTGACACACAACGCAATAAGTCACGCGGTACAGTTTAATATCCCATCTTAGGGGGACATGGCTTACGACACAAAGCAAAATGCACAACTCTAGCAACTTATGGCTTTTAACAAACAGAGGAAAAATTACAATATGATAAAGTACCCGAAGGTTCCAGTGGCTACTTAAATATTTCACTAAAAGTCATAATACAATTTTCCTATATCAGGAGGTTCAGAATCAGTTGTAAACATGCTGCTGCAGGCTCACACCTGTGGACTATATTTATGTTTAAAGGGTTTTTTACACAATCACAATTTAAACATAATTAGCTGATCACAATCACTTAAGCTAACAACTAATTACAGTTTTGGCTTTACTCATCATGTATTTACATTAAAACAAAAATAATATGAAATCAGTGGGTTTTAACCATCTATGTTGATGGCAAAAATAATATCAGACCATTTCTTAAACAATTTGAGTGAAATAAATGCTTATATTTCCATAAATTTAAATATTTGTCTCTCTATGCACTTTTGGATTTTCTTTTATCTGTTTTCTGTGTATTATATGATTTCTTGCATTATTCTATTCCATTGTATTTCATTTTTAGTTCTATTCTGGAAAACACATTGAATGACATTTTATGTATGAAAATGTGCTATATAAATAAACTTGACAACTACATTTCCAAAGAGTTTGTGCAGAAGAAAATGAAGAGGGATAGCTCAAAGGCCTTAACATGGTCAGTGTCAGAAATGTGCTTAATTTTAAATAGAGGCCAAGAAATAGTCCTAGGGCAGGGGTGTTGAACTCCAGTCCTGCAGGGCCGTGGTCCAGCAGGTTTTGGTGATTTCCCTGCTGAGAAACACCTGGTTCACCTCGCCAGTTAATTGTCAGGTTTAGTGAATGTGTTTGAGGAGGAGAACCATCAAACTGTGCCCTCCACGACCGGAGTTTGACACCCCTGTCCTAGGGGCTTGAATATTTTTTCTTTATTTTACTGATCACAGTGACATATATCACGGGTTTCACAAAAACAACAAAAGCCATGTGGGTCATGTATGTGTCAACAGTTATGGAGATACTATAAGTATGGACAGGATAAAAGTGAGACAGTTGATTGGCCAATTAGGTTTAAGCTTTATAAATTAGCATACAATAAACAATGTACATCTAACTTGTTCATTAAAATTATTTACACAGCAATTATCTAAAAAGCTATTATCATTACAGACTTATCTTTATAAAAGACAACTGGAGGTAATTTCATGGAATTATGAAATTACCTCCATGACTGCAGTAGGTGGCAAATAAAATGTGAAATATGTTATAAACAAATGAAGTTATATAGTAACGCAGCTTATAAAAACTGCATTTTACTTCATGCATTTTAATGCATTTAATGCAGGTGCTTTGCTGGGAAGGAAGCGTGGAAGTATTATCATGGAAGTGGAAGTATTTTTTTTATAAAGGTAGCTATTTGAGTTACTAAGGTGGTATAGTTGCCAAACAACATGACAATAAAAGAATGTTCCATCGAAAGCACAATGTTTCAACAGCAAGAATGATTGCTGATAATTTTTTTTTCATAATTCTTAATTATTAATATTAATTTTAAATCAAACACATCTGTACTTTCTTTTTTTAAGCTGTTTGTTTTCATTTCATCTGGCAACACAAAGTGATGGGTGTGATCACATGTACAGTTGTGCTCATAAGTTTACATACCCTGGCAGAATTTATGATTTCTTAACCATTTTTCAGAGAATGTGAATGATAACACACAAACTTTTCTTTCACTCATGGTTAGTGGTTGGCTGAACAACTTTGCTTACTCTTTTTAAATCATAATCACAACACAAACTACCCAAATTACCCTGATCAAAAGTTTACATACCCCAGTTCTTAATACCGTGTATTGCCCCCTTTAACATCAATGACAGCTTGAAGTCTTTTGTGGTAGTTGTGGATGTGGCTCTTTATCTTCTCAGACGGTAAAGCTGCCCATTCTTTCTGGCAAAAAGCCTCCAGTTCCTGTAAATTCTTGGGCTGTCTTGCATGAACTGCACGTTTGAGGTCTCCCCACAGTGGCTGAATAATACTGAGCTCAGGAGACTGAGATGGCCACTCCAGAACCTTCACTTTATTTTGCTGTAGCCAATGACAGGTTGACTTGGCCTTGCGTTTTGGATCATTGTCATGTTGGAATGTCCAAGTACATCTCGTGCGCAGCTTCCGGGCTGATGAGTGCAAATTTTCCTCCAGTATTTTTTGATAACTTACTGCATTCATCTTGCCATCATTTCTAACCAAATTTCCTGTGCCTTTGTAGCTCACACATCCCCAAAACGTCAGCAATCCACCACCGTGTTTCACATTAGGAATTGAAAGGATGTACCTTTCATCATAGGCCTTGTTGACTCCTCTCCAAATGTAGCATTTATGATTGTGGCCAAAAAGTAGGGATGCTCCGATTGATCGGCCGAAGATCGGTATCGGCCGATAATCACATTTTATGACTCGATCGGTACTCGTTAAACTTGGCCGATCTTA
>JBBIGA010102421.1:0-10910 GCA_037576975.1 Alestes dentex | reverse complement strand
ACTGAGGATCAGGAGAACGACACAGTACATGACTGAGGATCAGGAGAAAGACAGTACATGACTGAGGATCAGGAGAAAGACACAGTACATGACTGAGGATCAGGAGAACGACACGGCCCACGACTGAAGACCAGGGAGAACGACACGGTCCATGACTGAACATCAGAAGAACAACATGATCAATGACTGAACATCAGGGGAACAACACGGTCCAAGACTGGAGACCAGGTTCTGCTAACTGGTTATCCACCCCGGTTCTAAGGTCTCCGTTCGTCTTGAGAGTTCGTTCGGCTCCAGTGTGTTAGTACAGTGTCTCTACACCTGTTGTAGTCGTGTTTACCTGAGGGACTGGACTTGTTTTTAGTAAACTCCTGATAATTCGCCCTCCTGCTGAACCCACACGCTGCAGACCCGCCGCCATGTTGTTTACAGAGGTGATCGAGCGTCACTGGTTTCACGGACTCTGATAGGACGAGCGGGAGAATGCGTCACTGATCCCGTGATCTGGAGTCTCTACTCTCCACCGTTAATTTTGTAATCCCAACAAAATTGTAGAGACACCATCAGTCAAACGTTTCTACACACACTGAGGTATTCTACACTTTCTAGATTTTCTACATAATATTTACTCTAAGACACTCAATATTCTTCGATAACAAATACATTTACTGTATGGTCAATGTTTGAGCACCGTGATTAGCCAAAAATATCATATCAAGTATAATTTTATTTATCACCACTGACCAACAAAAAGCCACCTAATATCATTATAATGTGGATCACCAGACAGCTGTTAGATATTTAATGAGCTATTAAGTGAGTCAATGGGATGAAACGGGTTTTCTAGTGCATTTACAGTACAGCCTAGATTTTGACATTCCATCATGACATAGCATGTCAGACATGCACTGTTACAGATTCTTTGAATGTTATAAAGGAAACTTGTTTTGACATATTTTCATTTGTAGTTGTTCACTCACATTTTTAATGCTTTACCAGAATAAAAGCTGTAGTAATAATAATGGATAAGTAATATCCATTATTAATAATGAAAATAAATGGATGTGTTAAAACCTCCCTCACTCTCACTTTCTGTGATCCTCACTAGGGTCGCACATACCCTAGTGAGGTGCTCCCAAAATGAATTCAATTATATCCAAATTTACAAACATAGATCACTTTTGTCATTGTAAATTTTGTAAATAGGAAAGTGTGTCTTAGTGGTCCACTTGTTTAGAGATGGTGTCCCTACTCTAGTTTCACTTATTTCGTTTCTTTTCTCTCATGTAAAACAGTTGCAGTCATCGTAAAATTATTAACAATAAGCCAGCAATAATTTCTGGAGCTTTGCAACACATTTGAATGCTGCTATATACGGTCAATATATTATTTCCTATATAACAACTACTATTACTACTTGCTTATGTTGCTGCTGTTTCTCAATTAATTTATCCAATTACCTTTTTTGTAGTAGTGTATGTTGTAACTGTTATGAATTGAATCAGAACAAACAAAAAAACTCCAGTTTGATATAAGGATATAGCAGATTTATAAATAGACATACCACAAGGTGAGGGGAAAAAGGACAAAAAAAAAAACCCTTTGGCATATAAAACTGTTTTGATTGAGGGGGAGATTTCACCCAGGTCACGCTCATTCCTGTGATGCCATATTCACCATCACCAGAAAGTCAGTGTGTGACATGAAACCTGAGTCACCGTCTGCCAAAAGGCTCTCAAAATCAAGCTGAATGACACAATAACTATGTACATTTATTGAAATATGGAATACATTGGGGCTGTAAAGATGAATACGGCACACATTTAAATGTGTCAGTGGCGGAAAAAATAAACAGGTAAAACTAATTCTAAGGTATATGAGGAAAAGAGTTAGAACTTTGGAAAAAAATTAAAAATGCTTTTGCCATTACCAAAAGGTGCATATTCATTTGTTTTTAAGAAAGTGAACATTAACACCCAAACAATGTGTAGATCTCAGAGATCACAAATGAATGCCGAGTAGAAAAGTCCCTGCAGAGTACAACAGTCTGTATTAGACCACAAATGGTCTGAATCAAGATTCAGGGGCCGCAGACTGGCTGGGCGTGCCGCTGCGTGTGCGTAGCTGTGATTGGGCGATATCAGCCAGGGCGCTCTGGATCTTCTCAAGCAGGAGATCGCCTCTGTACACCACTTCTTCCAGTTTTGCAGCTGCGTCATGGTTCTCCTCCTCCAACTGCCTTAAGCTAGCAGCCTGGTCACAGGATGCAGGAGGAAAAGACATGACAGACAAAACAGGCATTTAAGTATGTTTTGCAATGCAGGCTAGCATATTTATACCTTTGCACTTCTTTACATTCAGCAGAAAAGGTAAGAGGAAAATCACAAGCTGTTCATAGCGAGTGGTACTCAGGACTTCGACTGGGATTGTGTAACCTGTGACTGTGACTAGCAATAGACAAACCTGTAAGGCAGCTGTAGATTCTTCACTAGGCAGAGAGTCTATCAAAACATCAATGTCTTTAGCTGTCCTTGCAATCAGAGCTGCGAAAAGCTGGGCATACTCTGTGGAAAAACAAACATTGACCAATTAGAACAAGGCAATGCGTTCCAGCTCTAGTCTTGTAGCTCACCTGTCCACGTTTTCATACTCTAACACATCTGACTCAGTGCAGAAGGTTCAAGACAACTTTATTGTAATCAGCAGCTGTGTACAAGTAGTGGGGCTGAGGCCATTCATGGACTGAATTGTGAATGAAAGGTAAATTCCAATTTATTTCCTGGAATTAGAATTGCATGCAGCTGAATGGAAGTGGAATTGGAACTGAATTGGAATGTCAGGGAACAGAACTGAATTCAAATAAATTCCACAAAATTCCACTTCCACATTGACTTGTGTTAGTCTACAGTACAGTAATTATTATGAATCACATAAATCATAAAGATAATAGAAATATTGAAGAAAGAGTAATGAATGTTTTATACATTAAATATGTTAATTTCACAAATCACTGTTATTAATTTAAAGTAAAATATGAACTTTGTCTCATACACATGTGTCCTCCTGCACATTAGTATCCCCAACACCACACACTGAATTAGACTAAAACAACGTTTCCCAGAGTTCCAGGCAAGGTGGAGTTCATAAGCTCTAAGGATAAATGAAAGCCAATTAGGATACATGTTACATTTATCACATTAAACTGGTAAACATATACTGGTATTAACAGTACATTCAGATACTTATGGCCAGTGTCAGTCATCATTTATCAGTTGTTAATGTACAGTTCTGTTTTATGTACTTTCATCAACGATTTTTCATGCTTTACTTGGTATTTGTGAGGCACTGTGATTAAAGTTCCAATGTAAGTCACTACTTGTAATCCCAAATACATGCAGAAACAGTAACACATGGAATTTGGGATAATTTCACTAAACTGAATTCCATTCCATTTTAATTCCAATTAAAACATTCCATTTTAATTCCAACTCAGTTTCCTGTGGTTGTTGTTGAATTCCAATTCCATTTTCTTGTTTGAATTGGAACTGTCGAGTTCATTCCTGAACTGACCCAACTCAGGCACGCACAGTGTGATAAAACGTTTCTCCTTGGACCACAGAGCAACATATAGCAATACTCAACAAAGTTATGACAGAGATAATACAAACATATTAATAGACACCATAACAATGTATAGTAATGTATCTAACAGTATAGTGTGAACACTGTGTAAACCTTCCAGAGTGACTAGTATTACACTATAAGAATGATTATTGCACAGGAGGCAGTTAGTGGCACTGAACAAAGTGGAAGGAATGACAGAAATAATTCAAAAATAGACAATACAGCAATGTAACAGCAGTGTGAGTGGAAATGTAAATTGAACATCAGTTAAAGATCAGGTGCAGGTGGATAACAGGAGTGGGAAACACTCGGATGAAATATAACGCAAGTCCGATATGACCTATGGCGCATGTTATGCTTTAACTACAACCACAACCACGTAATGAGAAGCTGTGTACCTTCTGTGGGGTTTGACGGCTGGTCCTTGTTGATGGCCGTCTGGATGTTGCTGAAGGAGGCAGGTGGTGCGCATTGCTGCAACACTCCGATGGCATTACAGAACTGATCAGCCAACTACATCACACAAGAGACACAAACAGAACTGATTCTCAACACATACAGCATCTTCACCAACCAAAACTTTTATAAGACCCAGTTGATATTCTTCAATAATTGTAATTAAGTCTTTTAAATAGCTCTAAATAAAATTGTACAAATGTACACAAATTTAGCTTGAATGGATCAGAAGAGCATGTAGGCTACTTCAGCGACACATTTGTGATATTTGTGAGCATGACTTTTCTATGTAGGGAATTAATTTTCACATGTAAATGCTTGTATTGTTTTGCTAAAGCAGTAAACAAACTATCAATCATCTTTATGAAAGTTAATGTTTTTGATGCTGTAAAGAATAAAAATGATTAACACATAAATGTGTAGGACACAGACTACTGTTCCTTCCACACGTTTAGCCCACAAACAAGCACACTATCAGAGGAAACGGACTTAATGCTCTACGGTGTTACTTCAAAACAGTTTACAGGACAGTTTATCTAATACTAGTTCAAAGGTTTTTAAACAGTTTCCCTTCTCACCGCCTTAATATACCTGAGAAAATATTAAAAAGTGCTGTTTTCTCAAAACCTTAAAAGAAAACAGACATACTAAAAACAAATGTACCTGAATTGTTTTTAATATTTTAGTCTATAACAAGGCATTATTTAGATACAAAGGCTCAAACTATAGGTTTTGAAGAGACGTATCAGGTCTGTCCTTAGTGAATTCACAATCTCTTTGAATTCCTCAACATCACACAACTCCTTCCGGTTTCAGTATCACTGACAAAATTTAATTCTTCAACAGGATAATGATCCCAAGCATTCTTCAGAATTGTGCTAAAATTGCACGCAGTCCAAAGAACAGCAAGACGTTTTGAGAATGATGTCTTGGCATCCCCAGTCTCTATATATTTTTCCCATTGAGCTACAGGGGATAATCTTTCACTTTACTTTACACATGATCTGGACCCACAAGCTCCAAATGAGCGTCCAGTAATCGAGACCGAACTGTCAGCATGCTTGAAAACGTGCCGGGAGGGTTTAGACATTTCCAAAAATGACTGAAAATGACACAGCTGTGTGTTGATGTGTATTATCTCTGCCCTGTCTGATTTAGGTAATCAGACGGTGTGTTGCTGTGTTTATTGTATCTGTCCCGGGTCTGGTAGAAGAAGTGATCTTGGAAGTGTTTTGTTCAGACTGTCTCTGTTCTCCTGCTCTGTTAAAGCCTCCTGAGGATAAACTAGAGAGTTCACCTCGCCGATACAGTGATGACCTGTTTGACCAGCATTAAAAGACTGAGCGCACTACCAATGAAAAAATCGAATCAAACAGAAGAATAAAAACATTAATTTTATCTTACTGAATTGACTGCATCCTGAAGCTGTGTGAGTCTGTCCGCCATCTTGCCGGGCTGTCGCCCCCCTCCGGCCGGAGGACTGACGGGTCGCCCTGGTCTCACGTGACCGAGCAGGAGGGATGTAGGAGGAGTGTATGTGCGTGCGGTCGTTAGTCAAAAGAAAAGTGGCAGGGTGAGTGTGAGAGAGTGGATCATGCGCCAGGCCCGGTGGGGCCGTGGTATTGGAGTGTTTCCCAGTCCCGAAGTGCAGGGTGGGCTGTGTTAGCCCCGGTCCGGTGGGGGGACATGGAGCTGAAGACTCGGATCGGGAGAGGAGCGGGACCTGCTCTGCTGCTGCTCCTCCTTTCATGTCTTCGTGTTCTGCACGCCCAGGAGAGTGAGTGTCTGTTCAGACTGTCCGTGGTTTTGACACGCTGCGAAATCTGCACAGCCAGATATGTACAGGGTTTAACACTGATCTGCCGTTTAACAGCTTTAATCACAGTCCAAGTGTAAACACATGCTGAGACCTCCACCTCACTGTCTCCTCCTGATCAGAAAAAAAACTTCATTTAAAGCTGTGGCTGTGTTTCTGTGCTTAAGTTAGTAAGAGGACAGGCGGTAGGTCCTGAGATGATGGAGCTGGAGATGTTTAGCTAGAGTTAGCTATCTTTAGCTATCTCGTCTCCTTCTGTCTCTCTGTCTCTCTCTCTCTCTTTCTCTCTGTCTCTCTCTCTCTCTCTGTCTCTCTGTCTGTGTGTGGCAACCGACACGAGATGATGTCCGTTAGTATAAAAGGCAGCCCAGTCTAAACATTATTAACTCAAATCAATAGTGACCATACAAATATCAGCTTACCTTTTCATAGTGTTCCTAGAGAGCAGTAGGTCAAAGACGCGTTTTATGGGCTTTTATGGTGTTTCATATTTGCTTCTAACCTTTCCATTTTAAGTGTGTCTGGCGCCTTTTTTTATGGCAGAGATCTTCACCTGTCTGAAATTAAGTGAATGTGTTTGATCAGGATTTGTGTGTTTCTGCTGTGCTGTGAGCTTCAGCCAGACTCTAGCTTTCTCCAACTATTCAACGAGAATATCACTTTATAATTCATTTATAATATTATTATAAAACAAGAAGCATGGGTTATGTAATATATATTCTGTCGGAGTAAACGTATACTTCCATTTTCGCATAACCTGATCTATATCTTGAAATGTGTTCATGACTAATTGAGCAGTAGGAATAGTCCAGAATTACTAAGAAAAATTAACTTTCATTTTAAATGCATGTAATATATAAATGAATGTGGTGGGCTTTTTTTTGCCATTTTGAAGAGTTTTTGTTGTGATATGAGTGGTTTTTGAATGCCATTTTAAAGGTTTAGGATAGTAGCCTTAATGTCTTTAAATGTTTTAACAATATCACCATACCCCTGCTAAAATCTGTGAAAAATATTCTACTTTTCCTGGCCTATGTGGCAGCAAAGCCTCCAGTTTGATAAACTCTCTAAAGGCACAGATTGCAAAAGAGACAAAGTACAGAAACCAGACGAGGCGCCGTGAGGTCTCGGTGTGAACCCTCCACCGGTGACTATACTGGGCTCTTGCTGCAGGTTCAACTCCTCTGCTTCTGACAGAAAAATCTCTTATGGGGAAACCCAAATTCAAACCAAGGAACCACAAGACTTGATCTCTCGCTGTCTGATTACAGAGAAAATACTCCCTCTGACCTCTTAGCTCAGGAGCAGATTATTTTATAATCTGTCTGTTGACTGTGTATGATACACCAGTGCTGCTGCACTCTCTCTCCTCTTAATGGCGGTACCTTACAGAAAGTAAAAGTAGCCGAACACCGGTGATCTGTTGTGTATGTTGTGTTTTGCTCTGTACTTTGGAAAAATGCAAGTCATGAAGATCAGCATGTTTTTGTTGAGCTGGAGCGTCAGGTTAACATGGCCGTATCTGTACAGTTTTACACTTGAAAGGGAAGGAAAGGTAGTTCAATGAAATGCTTAAGTATGTCCAAATCTCAAGAGGAAGTGTGGTATTATTCGTTGACTTACCAAGATGATGACATTTCTAACTGTCCGTTTTAAATCCACCCATGTGTCTCTACAGTATTTCCCTCTTGGTGTTTTTTTTTGTCATCTGTGTGAGATGAGCTTCGTATGGGATCACAGGCTAGAGAGCACCTTCTGGTGTGACTATTAATGTATAATATAAAAGAGAACTTTCCCCTGCAACTGCACTTTATAACTTTTCAGTAGGGAAAAGGAACTGAGAGGTGCTTTGGATTCTGCATTCTTTCTGTGAAACACTTTGCTTCATTTTGCAGACGCACAGGGCTCAGTGTGTGTTTATCAATGGGCAGCTATCAGTGAGAGAGTGGAGTAAAATTTAGACCTAATCTGATTTACCCAGTAATATAGGTCAGGAATACGCTGTTTTCTCTAAGCCAGCGCATTCTTAGTCTAGGAGTGGAACGTCTCCTGCTCGTTGTTCCCGTCAGCAAAGTGCCCTCACAGTGCCCTCACGCTTTACTTTGGGTGGGTAGTGCTGTCTGCTTTGTTTTTTGTTTGCAATTTAACAATTAATTAAAAAAAAGAAGGGTATTTGCAACAGCAAGCTGTTAGAAGTTTTAATTAATTACAGAAAAAAAGATAGTGTATGATAGATCGATTTTTGGATACAAGAATCGTGGGAATGATTTCTTGGTTATCTTTTACCTATATCTGTTAATGTTAGAAACGGCATATCAGTATTGATGAGTATCAGCATCCTATTACTGTGTGATGTGTGAAGTCCCTTTACTGTGTGAGGCATAATATGCAAACTGGCTTATAGACAACAAACGGTTTCACATCTCTTAGGTTTTATTCAAAAGAATATCACAATTTTGCACTGTTCACTTTTTTTTTTTTTTTACATCAGTAACCAGTGTTAACAAGAAGACGACTGTTATGATGGTGGAAATTAAATATGAAGGTGAATTAAAGGTAACCAAACTAATGCTTCATGTTAGTTAACTGGACTGACCAAAGCTGGGAACAGTGGGCTGAAGAAACTCCCATCAGGAGATGAACTGGGAGCGGCAGGGCCTCTGTTGAGTGATGTGATGCTGGGGCACGGGGAAGCACCACCAGGGTGCTGGGAGGGGTTTTGGTTTTCGCACTGTGTTTACACCACTATAACAAAAATGTATCCTGCGCCATCTCCTTGAAGTTGTTTGAACAATCAGATTTAAATCTGTGTCTTGGTTATTTTTACACCTACATTTTCATGTCTATACAGGTACAATCCTCATACAAGACCTATAAGATTTGTATGAAGAGTCTAAAGGTGGTTTACACAGTGGGTGATGTTGGTTAGGTGTTTTTTTTTTCCTGTGGGCCATTCGAGTATTTAAAGAAGTTTCAGCTTGGGCTCTAGATGTGCATCTTAAGTGAAGTGCTTCAGTTAAAAATAAACAAAAATCAGATCAGTGTTCATATTGGTTGACAGAAGCTTTCAATATTTGTATTGCGATATTAGACATCATAAAATATGCTGCATGAGAGTAAGTTAAGTTTTGTTTGTGTTTTTTATTAAAAAAAAAAAAAAAAAAAATCAGAATGCTGAGATGTTACAGATAAGGATGAAACCAGTTCTGAATATGTTTGTGCGTTTGTTTCAGACCAGGTGGAGTTCTCTCTGGGAGCGTTCCAGAACGTGAGTGTACCTGTGAATGGGAGCGTGCAGGCCGTCGTGTCCCGAATCCCTGCTGAAGTGGCCTTCATCACACTGCAGTTTCACACGCAGCACCGCAATGCTACTCTCTCATATCAGAGTGTAAGGACACAGCACATACACACACACACAAACACGGGCACTCGTGATTCACATGCACCACACATACACACACACACAGCTAATGTTTGTCCAGTACAGACTAAATTACAATACAGGCCCATGAAAATGTTAAGAAGATTCCATAGTTTAATTCGGTTTAGACTGCTAAGTAAAACTTTGTGATCTGCCCCCTTTTACTGTGCCACATGATGACCACAAGTGTTATCAAACACAAGCCCATTTCATCGCCTGTTTCCATGCTCAGACACGCACGCATACGAATACAGTCATTGTTTCGCTCTATTAGTCATGAGCTATGTTGCGGTGCGAGTATGCCAAAAACATCCACGCACGCATACACGAGTTAACATCAGCAGACGCGCACGGAATAGGGACGTTTCACACTCAAACTCGGTTTACTCACTTGCAGTAGTGTGCTGAGAATCGACTTGCGCGGTTTTGCTCTGAGCATGTAGGATCATGTGATGGCTTAATCTCAAAGGCCGGGCTACAACACGTTCTTTTTCTCCGCCATACACAGAGCCCTCAGAAGTATGAGCTCCGCGCAGTCAGTGAGGCTCATATTGTTGACCAGCAATCAGAGAGAAATGTGTTTAAACCTGTATAGTGGTATTGCATGCAGGCCAAGGCCCCAGTTATCACTTCTTTGATCTCGTATCTCGGTTCTGTGCGTCACTGCCTCAGATATGGAGGTCCAACAGGCACGTATTTATACGATCACATAATATGATTTTCTAACAGTGCAGAGTGGATAAGCATTTTTTGCTGATCAGATGTGCACAGTTTTCCCCTTTAGAGTTGCTCAGCCAAGGCATCTTTGGAAGTTTCTCCTTTTTTAAAATTAGATTTGACTGAAATCCAGATACGTGATCGGCAGTAGATTGATCAGTTTATTACTTTGAATCTGTGATTTTATGGTATAATTTAAATGAGGTGGTAGCTCTCGTGCCGAGTTTGAATGCGGTTGCTGCTTCTTTACCAGAATGTCGTTGTGTAATATTACATGACTCATTGTGTTAAACAGCCTGTTTAAATGCAGGTAAAGAGCTTTTGTATTAATGCTGCAACTTCGTCTGATAGCAGGTACTGGAAATGTGCTGGAGTATTTAATGTGTTTGGTTAGACAATGCAATGGGAGCTTCAGAATAAAAGCCAGTAAAAAATTAGAATTTGCCATTATTCTCATTCTTTACTTTTGTGCTGGTTAGTTTCCATCTGTAGTGTTGCACCAGAGTTAAGAGTTTAATCTTGCTAACAAGGAAGAAATGGCTGGTAACCCAAAAATCTGCAGCCATACACAAACTATATGACTGAATTAACAAACAGACCTCAAATCTGCAGGGTGCTAAGTAGTATTAGGTGGACTTAGCTGATGTAGTTCCTGACACCGCATGACATTATTATATGCTTTAAATACAGACCATCTTATTAAAAACAGTAGTAGCTGTGATCTTGAAGCCTGTATTTTAACTAGTTCAGGAGATCTCGGACAGATCACTCTTGGTTTGAGCAACATCTGTGTCTGTAACTGATTTGTGTGTGTGTGTGTGTGTGTGTGTGTGTGTGTGTGTGTGTGTGTGTGTGTGTGTGTGTGTGTGTGTGTGT
>JBBIGA010102410.1:0-10910 GCA_037576975.1 Alestes dentex | reverse complement strand
ATTCACACACATACCTGATGCTATCTACCTTTACATTTGCGACAGTAGCCTGCTAACTGGGCTGTTAGCTGCAGAGCAAATGATACAGCAAAGCAACAAGATTATATAGCGTTAAGTTGACTTACTTGTCCAGGGAGAGTTGGGACTGATCCAGACTTACTTTTCAGCCGTTCAGAAAAACCAGCTCTGTATTGCCCCAAGTTGAGAAAACAGTCTTTGGCGAAATGTTTGGCGCAGACATACACATTTTTAGGAAGTTGTGTCGGCGCATTTCCAGAACTAATCAAATTAACCCACTGGTTCATCAGAGGCTTGCGTGAAGGAACTAAAATTTGTGCTCATTTTTACACCTAAGCACCCGCCAACTGCCATGCTTCGCTCGTTTGCAAGCCATGACAGTCGGTGGAGCTACTTCTTAGGGGAGGGGTGCGAAATTCGGGCAAAGAACGAGAAAGGGGAGGTAACCTTTCACCCTATGACGTCATGCGGGGCCAAATTCCAGATCGGGCCATCTGAGCTGTCGCTCTCTGAACGGGTAGCAGGATGACCAAAGTACGCTTTACACCTATCGCAATTTCTAGCCACTGCAAATCTCACAAAGTGAAATTTTCCTGTCATGGGACCTTTAAGATTGCCTGTCACTGGGCACCTGAATTCAATAATTGAGAGGCGTGTCCCAATACATTTGTCCATATATGCTAATTGCTAAAGTGGTTAGTTGGAAGTAAACTAGGTTTTGACTTAGGCCTACATGTAACCTGCTGGGAACATGGCAATTTCTCACCGCTTCTCTATCAGTGTGGCATTAATATGAAGGGACACTCCAATTCTACTGTCTTACCTTAGGGGAGCTCCATTTGCCTTCATCGAAAACATCTCCCAGAATGAAGACTATCTCTGGCCTCAGCAGCCACATGGCCGTCTGGAATGCCCTCTCCATCTGCCATTCCCTAGAACACCAGAGACCACAGAGAGTGAGTGCGTCTCTCAACAGACCTTTAAATAACATCTGCTGCAAAAAGCAATACTCTCTATATTTCTTTATTATTAGCAATGCTCTCTATATTTCTTTATTATTACAGCTCAAGGTAGACAAAAATAGCATTCTCTCTAGACAAGCATAACATTAGGTTTGTGTGCCATGCCCGTGTGCTAGCTGTCCAGTGGGAGGGTCATTTTTCAACTATTGTGTTTTCATTTTGTCAAAGGGACTTGGGTTTGTTTTGTTGAGCCACGTGAACATTTCTGTGTAGTCGATGGGGAGGAGAGGGGATCAGTTCGTCAGCTGATTTTTTATTTTTTATTGTTGTGTAAGCAAACATTTTGCAGAGACAGGCCATTACAATAAAATGTTATTAGCGGAAACACTGAGTTTGGACAGATCTGCCATTGGCTAGTCCCAGGGTCACAAAGACAGTTCATATACTCTTCAGTGCCTTTATTTAGAAAATATAATCGTACAGTAATGCAGTTTTATATGCAGTTTTGTTTCTTCAGTTGTCCAGTACACCCTGTCTTTTAACAATTATGGTACAAATGTGAGCCGTTACCCTGGGGGCTGTGTAGTATTGCGCTCTTCCATTCTTGTGCACAAGTAATTGTAATAATTTAAGTGTATGTTTTTGTTTTGCCAAATTGTACTTTGAGGGTTCATTTAAACTGTTTTTGTCCTGGGACTAAAACAAACCTGGACAGTGGCCTTTTTCCCACCATGGCTAAATGATAACTGGAAAGTACTATGGGCACTTTCAAATTGTTTCAGACATTTTCTTTATCAAGTTTTGTTTTTATAGTACAATACTTGTATTCAGGTGCGCACAAAATAACTGAAGCATGGACCGGTAAAATGCTCTTGTTCAGTTCTCTGCATTTTTGCAATGGTCAGCACAAAAAATGAGCAATATGAGAACATCTTCTACAAGCCCCACAGCTTTGTACTGTCCACATTAACCTTTTTAATACTTGATTACTGTTCAAGAGCTACTACAATTAATGGCAGATGACCAATAAGGCCCTTTAAGAATACACTTTAAGAATACACTTTGACACATAGACCACATAAAGTATTTTTGATAGATGAAGCCAGGTGTCAACTGCCTGATTTTAACTTTTGTTCATGTTCATCTTGTGGCTCTAAAAGAGCTAACAGTGAAGGTAACAGACTAAGAGAGAGTCAACTACTTGATCAGTTAAAGATAAAATATGGTGTACTTTAGCCACTGCAACAGACTCTCAAGAAACATATGTTTTTTTGAACTCGGTGTATATTTATTAATAAATATTAATGTCAAAGCAAAACAGTCAATTTTTCCACCAATTTGTATTTTAACCTACTTATATCTCAATGCTATTGTTTTATTTAAAGTGTAACATTTAATCATTTGTTGTTATTCTCACAAAAATCACTTAATGCCCTTAGTGACCACAATTATGTTCTGAGTGCACACACTTGCTCAGATCTTTTGCACACAACTAGAAAACACTGTAGTGAAAAGAAAGTCATAAGCTGTAAATTTAATAGGGCGTCACAAAATCCTCTAACTGTATCCAATAATATATTAGATATAACAAAGTTACACTATATGGAAAAAGTATTGGGACACACCTCTTAATTACTGTATTCAGGTGTGGAAGAATTTGACTGGCCCGTACAGAGCCCTGATCTCAACCCCATCAAACAACTTTGGGATGAACTGGAACAGAGATTGTGAGCCAGGCCTTCTCGTCCAATATCAGTTCTCACAGAAACTCTCCAAAATCTTGTGGAAAGCCTTCCATGAATAGTGGAAACTGTTCTAGCTGCAAAGGGGGATCAACTCCATATTAAAGTCTATGTATTTAAATGCAATGTCATTAATGTCCCTTTTGGTGTAATGGTCAGACGTTGACTTTTGTCCATAAAGCGTATTTTAGTAATGGAAGCTGACAGCACTACAGTTTAGCGTTTTACCTAATGAAAGACAGCGAACTCAATGCAACAGCTAATCACAAAGACATGAATTAGGTGAGAAATGAATTAGGGACAACAAATTTTGCATTGTTACTGCCTTCCAGGAAACCAATGTGATGCCTCTAGTGAACACAGGTAGCTAAATGTATGTGCATTACCTACCATATGAAGATATGGAAAAAATCAAACAAATCACAAATACAACATAAATTAGTAGCTAAACACCTGGAGCAAATTTCGATTGTTATTGTGCATCTTTAGTCAAGAATGTCTTTTAGAAAATGATTGTATCATATGTTTCTTACACCCATGTTTCCATTATGTCGCTAAATAAAACAGAATGGACAATGGCAGCAATGATGCTTTGCAGCAGTAAATCATTAATAAAGTTTATACCTATCAGAATGATGCAGTGCAAAGTCTCAGAGTACAATTTCAAAGCCCTCTTACGTCTTTCAATAGGAAAAAAAAATCTGTCCGCATACTTGGACTGTGCCCAGTATTTTTCTGCATGTGAAGTGTACCAAGGAAGCCTGTTTGAACATGTTACAGCCTCACCAGACACAAGACACAGAATATTGCCCCGTGGTTCGAACTGAAATAATGGGGACAGACGTTGGAGAGGTCAGAAATGGCTTAACTGGAGCACCAGCACAGAAGGAAATGAATGAGGAAAAAATATGATGGCCTGTTCCGTGACAATAAACCCTTTCTTTCTTTCTACAACACTGCATTCAGTCAAGAGGACACTCTGGGGAATTTTATCAAATGGGCTGATTTTGATTAAGGCAGATTAATGTCCTTAAAGAGGAATTCCACTGATTTTAAAAAACTGAACAATGTTTAAAATGCAAAGTCATTCAGAGTGGTTTAAAGTGAAATAAACGCTCCCAGAACTGCTCACAGTGATGGTCATGGGAACCAAACGTCTGATGAAAGTAATACCAGTAAAAGCTACATTGCAGCAAGCGACTGCATGAAATAAATATGAATGTCATCTGTTGTCCATACAGTTCACAATAGTTTTAAGATAAAGTTTTTGTCTATTTTAAAAAATTGCCTTTACTGGATGAAGTACATGCAGGGCTTAGTAATGCAAAATAGTCCCTGAAGAAACCCTTTTAAATTCACCATTATTTAACATCTACAAAAACTCAGATGGACAGTAAAGATAATGGATATATTTGTATTGTGGACAATAGAATTTATATTATTATTAGGTAGAATTACTAACATAATTTATAATTTGCAGTCTTCCAGATCTTTCCTTTGCATGACTACAGTGCCTCTGTTCAAGCATGCTGAAACAACTCAAACTTGACTATATACATCATGATTTCAGCATCTGGTGTTGACCAAGAGAGGTTCCCCTTTTTCAGTCTTGGTTTCTCAATGCTTCCTCCTTATGCCCTTGAGTTTTTCATGCCACTCAAAAGAAAAACACTTCATGTCACTGCTTCAGTACACATCTACAGCAGTGGTTCCCAGAGTCAATTCTGAGGACTTCATGCTCTACTTTTTTTTTCCCCCTGTCCTAACATACCTGACCCTGTCCACAAAGAGCTTAATTGGTTAAAAAGTTAAATTATGTATCAGGCATGATAGACGAGAGAAAGCACAGAGAAGTGTGTGGCCCCAAGAAATGACTGGGAACCCATGAACTAGGGAACAGAAGCATGCAGTAAGAGGGCATTTATTAAATAATTAATTATGAATGTTGCAGACCTCTCAAAATTCAGTGCATCTGAAATCACAGTTCATCATAGTCTCAACACTGGGTAATGTAACAGCATCTGTATGTGGGTGGGCTTCACCTTGAGTCAAATAAGGACTCCATCACAGTCAGAAAACAAAGACAGGTAGTGCTGGGCAGTCCACTTTATGGACAAAAGTATTGGGACACACTGGGCCATGCTTCCAAATTGGCCCTTTTCTATTCCAGCATGACTGCACCCTAGTGCACAAAGCAAGGTCCATAAAGACATGGCTGAAGGAGTTCGGCGTGGAAGAACTTGACTGGCCCGCACCGAGCCCTGAGCTCAACCTCATCCATGGGACCAACTCCAATTTAAAGTCTATGCATTTTAATACAATATCATGTAGTAGCATCTGCATGTGAGTGGGCTTCACCTCGGGTCCACCACTCAGGACTCCATCACAGTCTGAAAACAAAGACAGGCAGCACTGAGCAGTACGAAATATGGATAAAAGTATTGGGACATACCTCTTAATTACTGAATTTAGGTGGCCCCTTACTGAAGCTGACTGGCCCCTCAGGTGGCCCCTTACTGAACCTGACTGGCCCGCACTGAGCCCTGACCTCAACACCATCCAGCACCTTTGGGATGAACTGGAATGGAGATTGCGAGCCAGGCCATCTCGTCCACCATTAGCGCCTGACCTCATAAATGCTCTACAAAATGAATGGGCACAAATTCCCACTGAAACACTCTTGTGGAAAGAAGAGTGGAAGCTGTTATAGCTGCAAAGGGGGACTGACTCCATATTGAAGTCTATGTATTTGAATGCATCTGTCATTAAAAAGTCCCTGATGGTGGACTATTCTAGCGTCCCTATACTTTTGTCCATTGTCCATGTTGTGCATGCAGTGTGTCGTCCTAAGAAACTCCTGATCTAGGTTATTAGTTATCAAAAAATAAACAAAATCACTACATCTGAAACCTCAGTTCTCCACTGGGTAATGTAGCAGCATCTGCATGTAAGCGGACTTCACCGTGGGTCCAACACTCAGGGCTCCATCACATAACAAAGACAGGGAGCAGTGTGTAGTATCTCTTTATATAATTTATAATCTTACCTTCTGAGTTTGTCGAACCAGTGTCCCCTTATAGCTCCGAGGAGATGGGTGTCAGATAAAAAGAGAGCTCGCAGAGCTGAGGACGAGTCCTCTCCATTCTTCACCATCCGTGGCCAGGAGCAGCGGAGAATGGCGGGGTAGTAGATGCCAAATTCGCAGAAGAGGAGCACACAGCCCACGGAGAGGAGCAGAGACAACCACAGGCTGCACCTACACCTCCCGGACAGCCCCAACATGATAAGGACACCTCGACAGCCCTGGGTTCGAACCTGCCTTTTAAACGAGAAGTTCCTCTAAGAGAGGAGGACCGTGGTTGTTTGTGGTCGTGCGTCCTCGTGTCGTGGCATTTCCAAGCGTAAACAGACCCGATCCCTTCAGCGAGACACTCCCACCACACTGTTTGCTCCTAAAGGTATTATTTTTAAGTCAAAAGAGGAGGTTTAGCCGCACCCTCTGTCTCGTTTTAACGCGGGAAGATCTTCAAGACCAAGAAAATGCAGTCATCTCTCACAAACAGATGGCCACGTGAAGGCGTGCCCTCTCTCCAGAGCACAGCAACAAAAACCAAGCCCTGATGTTTGTGCAAAAGAAAGAGAACAGCACGAGCAAGATCGAGCTTTTGCACAGCACATCCTCCACTAACCACATCAAACGGTTCCTCGTCACGGTCATCTGCAGCCCAAACACATGAAATCAGAGCCTCAGTGGTCGTCCATGGAACTGCAATCACGGCTCGAGTGACCTTGATGCCTTTTCATTAGGACCAGTGGGACGTGTAATCCAAACCTGGATTAGGCAACATCCCTTTCATTTATTAAAACAGAGATTTGGGAACAGTGATGGAACAGCATGGATACGTTTCAGTATTATAAAGGATCAGATTGACTCTCAGTGGACAAAAGTATTAGGACACATGACCATTATACCAAAAACATGTAATATGGAGCTGGTCCCCCATTGCAGCCATTACAGCTTCCACTCTTCACAAGATTTTGGAGTGTTTCTGTGGCCATTTGTGCCCATTCATTCTGCATATGTGAAGTCAGACACTGATGTTGGACGAGAAGGCCTAGCTCGCAATCTCCATTCCAGTTCAGCCCAAAGGTGTTGCATGGGGGTAGTCAAGTTCTTCCACACCAGACTCATCCAACCATGTCTTTATGGACCTTGCTTTGTGCACTGGGACACAGTTATGCTGGAAAAGAAAAGGGCCTTCCTTTCCTAATACAGTGATCACAAAGTTGGAAGAATGGCATAATCCAAAATGAATTTTTGTGCTTGACTTCAAACACCTGTGGCAATGGGTATAATTGAAACACCTGAAGTCAATAAATAAGAGTGTCCATATAGTGTATGTAAGAAGGCAGCAAAAATGATGTCAGATGAATACAGGTAAACTTTCCTAAATCATTCATCTTAGTCTTTCTATTGTATTCTTTCTAAATTTGCAAATAAAATTCTATTTAAAGGCTAATTCAAAACTATAATTTCATGGACTAAAATAAAGAACAAATGAATGGCTGCCATTGAGGGCCTATAAATTATGCACTTCAAGCCATTCATCCTATAACTAGATTAAACCATTCATGTCCTATAACTAAATTTAGTATAAGGGAAATGCTACAGATCTTGTCCTTGCTTGAAAGTGATATTTATATAGTTAAACCTTGATGATTTTTCATACTTTTTCATACTATTTTGAATATCTTTATTCAGAATCAAATTCTGTTTTTTTGTTGAACAGTAGATAAATGAAGATACATACATGACATGTGACAAGTCCTCATTTACCTACAAATCGTGTTAGCTTATGTATTTTAGAAATAGGTCAATGAAACTGAAAGTCTCCGCCAGGCACTTCAGGCTGCAGCAATAAGGTGATAGCACAAGCTAAGCACACTTTTCTCTGCAGCCCTGAAGGTATCTCAGGCCCTTTCCTTACAAAATGCTGCAAAATAGCTACACAAGTGTAGTAACTCAGCTTTTTGATTGATGATTGCAGTTTCACAGTAAGGTCATTCAAATTTGCATTTCGTAATAAACACGTTCTGGGAACCTTCACAGAATCATAAGGATCTTTATGACTGTTGGAAAAGGTGGTCAACTCAGGCCTAAATACACAATGAGTAATGTGGAATATAGCTTTATTGACCTTATATAATTAATTCGAACTTCATTTGCTTAAATAGAACAAGCTGTACATGTTGCTATGAGGCTTACAAACACACAGAGAAAGGATTTGCAAGCTTTGAATAAAGTGAGCTTTGAGTCCTTTTTGTGTTGTAGCTGAACGTGACCCGGCTGAAGGATCACGTGTGTGGTGAGGGGCCTGTGGAGGGATGTGAGGGGGCCCACCGTACCTAAAAAAGATTATAAAGATGACACTGTATTATGATTCCTCCATCAACCATTTACTCGAACATACACCCCTTGCCATCCCATGAAATTTGGAAAAACTGAAATGGTCACAGAATCATTGAGGCTCACTTGTGCTTTGTAAACATGTAACTCTGCCTGGATTTTCTTGAATCTCTTCTCCAGCTCAGAATACTTTCCTGTTAACCTCTCCCTGTCCCTCCTCTCCTTTAAGAAGTCCTCCTTATATACTTGAGCCTGAGAAACAACACACAGCATCCAGCAATAGTGGCTGTAACACTAAGCCATAGTAAAAAGGTGAATAGGTGAAGGGCACTGAGTAAAGAAAATGCACTACTTGGCCAAAAGTACTTGGACACCCCTTCTAATTAGCAGGTTTATCTACTAGAGTCATAGTCATTGCTTATGTGCGGTATGTCAAGCATACAGTCATGCACTCTCCAAAAGAGATGGTTGAATGATTCTGAAGAGCTCAGTGACTTTCAGGGGACCAGTGTCATGGCATGTTACCTTTCCAACAATTAATTTCTGTGCTGCTAGAGCTGTCCTCTGTAAAGAGGAAATATTGTTGTATGCAAAAGTATGGTTTTTTTAAAATATGAAAATAAGTACACATCCTCTACAGGGAACATTTGTCTACATATTTTTTAATTGCTTAAGTTAACATATGAGTTAAAAATATAATGGGACTTTAGTAAAATATATAGTCCTCTTTCATGTTTTTTTTTTTTTTAACCAATAATAAAATAGACATTCTGCTTCACAATCTGCAGGAAAACCTATGTTTACTTTAAAAATCAACCAATGTAGATCACACTTATGCATTTGACTGTACCTAGGAGCAACAGCAGCTCACTTACAAAGAATTTGGGTCACAAAAGTATATACAAAGGGGCCGCTGAATAATGAGGCATGTAAGGTGTGCAAACTGTGTCCTTCTGACTGGAAAAATCACAAAAGAAATAAAAAATGTGTTAAAAATTATCTTTAGACTACAGTAGTCCATTCAACCTGCACAGCTTTTTGACCGAGACACAAAACTTGTTATCATAGAAAAAAAGAACACAAGAGATGCACATCCTAGCACTTCCATACCCAGTAAACTGGAAACTCGGTGTACTGTCTTAGAATGTGTTTTGTACCTGATGCCACCAGATGTTCTCCTCTGTCTGTTTGCTCTCCGAGCTCCTGTGCACCCTCTGCAGGACATAAACAGAAACCACTATTTAGATAAACAGCTGTTTACTTTATGAGGTGATCTTAACATGTGTATGGAGGTTTCCTGATTCATATCACTTTCACATCATTTTTCATTTTTGTCTTTATTATTATTATATGTAAAACTTCAACAAAACTCAGATAAGATAAACATGTATTAGTCCCACAAGTGGGAAATTAGCTCTAGGATCAATTTTTCCGTTTTAGAAATCAAATCCAGTTGGGAATCAAATCGATGCACAACATCATAATTCAGAATATAAAAAATGCTCAGTTTATTGAAGATTACAGTGGTCATTTAAATAACTGACTCTTTGACATGCATGACACACTCCTAGTCAAAAACCTGGGTACCCCTAGCGTAACATGATTTCTTTGTATCTTTAATAACTCAGAATGTGACTAGGGTTATTTAAAAAAACAATCACATAAATATCTCCTACTACATTTGTGACAGTGCTTTATGAGGAATCATGCCATGTAATACTCTTGTGATATCAACACCCAAACCTTTTTGAAGAATACTTAATCAAAATAATTTCACATGATTATTGAGTGTCTGAGAGAATTTGTGCTTAATTAGCCAGTTCATCTCAAAGAGGTTCATGGCTCTGTGCAGGCCACTTGAGTTCTTCCACACCAAACTTATCAAAACATGTCCTTTTGGACCTCACTTTGTGCATGGGGCACAGTCATGCTAGAACACAAAAGTTACTTCCCCAAATTGTCTCCACAAAGCTGGAATCATAAACCTGTAGATAACACTCATAACACTTGTATTTTTTTGCACTCACACTTGTAGCGCTTTAAGCATTAACATTACTTCACTGGTACTAAGTGGCAAAACCCAAACCCTGAAAAATAGCCCCAGCCCATTATTCTTACTTTACCAACTATGCTGTTGGCAGCATCCATCAGACTGCCAGAAGGCATGCAGGTTCCTGGTCACGGAAACTCATTTCATGAAGCTCCTCAAACACAGTTTCTATGCTAATGAGGTGGTATGCAACTCTGAAGTGAGTAATGCAACAGATGATTTTTACCTCCTTCAGCCTTCTGATTTTTTCTTCTCGCAGCTGCCCTCTGCTGGTCAGCATTTCACACTGCATCCTCAGCCGCTCGATCTCTCTTTCAGCTTCCTGAAGATCAAACTTCAGCTTTGACTCCTGTCAAACACAATCAGAAACTAATAATAAGTATCCTTGCTCTGAAAACATTGTTTCTTGTTTGCTTGAATTAGAGAGAATTAAGAAAAAAACATTCTTCAAAAGTTTCAGAACAAAACCCTGTATCTCAAAAATAGCAACTTTACAGGACAAAAGACATGCCTTCTCATTTACAGCATTTAGCAGGCACTTTTATCCAAAGCATGAAATTAAAGTAAAAAAAAAAAAGTAAAAAAAGTAAAAAAAAAAAAAAAAAGAGACAAACCCTGGAGATACTAGGCTTTGTCCTGGCAATGTTGAATGCACATCTTGACTTAAGGCTAATTTTCAGACAGAATTATAAATGATGTGAATCGTTACACTTTTACCCATGCAAAAAAGT
>JBBIGA010102369.1:9441-29396 GCA_037576975.1 Alestes dentex | reverse complement strand
AGAGAGATAGAGAGATAGATAGATAGATAGATAGATAGATAGATAGAATGTATGGATAAAATATCTATCAATGAACACGTTGTGTTGTTAACATTTGTGTTGTTGACATTGCAATGCTGTTAATCCCCTTTTACTTTCATTCAGTTTAACATGATTAGACAAAAGCGTAAATGAACAAACAACAAAATGTAAATGAAGTTGCCACACGGTGTAAAGACCACAGTGACAATGTATTCATTCATCTGAATGACGTAATACACACTGATTACAATAAAGGATGCTTCGAAGAAGCCACATATTATTATCCTTTAAAAGTGAGCACTGTTACGTATGCACATGCTCTTTTAAATAAAACACCCAAACATGTCATTGTAAACTTAATAACTTGACAAAGTCCTTGTCTTTCAGGCTGAAAGCACCAAGACCACCCAGTATGATCTTGGGAGGGGCAGCATCACAGCTGCATTGAAAGCTTCTGGTTCTGCTTCTGTGTCCACAGCCAATCAAAGCCATATTCAAGAGTGTCACTGGGTATCCTGTCTGGTCTAGGCTAAAGTCCCCCTGACAGACACACATCTACTCTAAATTTCCCAAAGGGACTCATACAAGCTCTTAGAAACAAAATGCAATTTCACACACGTGGCTTGGAATGGGAGACATTCTTGGTCAATTTCCACTCGCTTCTCCTCAATCGATGGCCGCATTTCATTTCGTGCAACTGGTAGATGAGCAGGAAACAAAATCACGACATCCACGTTCGGAAAACACTTTCCTCGCAAACGCATTAACTCAGCACAGGCATTAGATATCTATCATTTAGCTTGTGATGATAATACGGCGCATTAGCACTACAAACTCCACTACTTATTTCGTTTATAGCTTTGCTGGATTAGGTTATTAAATATGCAGCCCTGCTGCCAGCTCTGTCTCCTGCCTCACAAACTTACTGTAAATATATTTGCTGCATCCAGTCTGGTAAACAGGAAAACTCATCAATAAAAGTTTGGCTGCCGGGGCCTCTTTCGAAAAGGTAAATCACTCGACGGTAGAACAACGATGCCAATTATTCTTGACCTGCAGTGTCAATTATACAGGCACCCGGCATTAGCAGTAAAGTCACTGGAGCTGAATAAACACTTACTGAGTTAACTCGAACCATAACTCCAAGAGTAATTCTGGGATTGCGATAGGGAGAGCTTTCCAAAGAAAAACAAAATGATGCTAAAGTTTGGACGCCCAATGTCTGGTTGATTTTCTGAGAGAAAATAAAAAAAGAAAATGAGCTTCGGCACATTGCAATGCAAAACGATTGTTAATTTGCTACATGCAACATAATATAAAAGGTTATCACACTATATAATTCACACTATATAATTCACATTGCACAGTTACTATTTTAGAGACCCTTGTTTTCTGGGCTTTTTTGGACACTGATGATATTCAGTATATCTAGGACAGTTTCCATTTGTACCAGAGGGGGCGACAAAGCCTCGTGGCATTTTCATAACTGGTGGGTTGTCATTTAAATAAATATGGAAAAAAAAATTAAAGAAAAAAAATGAAATGTTAACTTACTTATTGCCATTAGTTCATCGATAAGGCCACTTCTCAGGGTCAAAGTTTCAGAAAATATGACTATCAGATTTTCTGTGTTAAAAATTGCTGTCACCTTTTTATTGGGAAAATCCATTTCTGTGTGAGTATATCTCACGATGACCAAACAATGAGAATGAAAAAACAAAATGAAGAATGAAAAATGCTGCTTTCCAGTGACATTTACTTGTGCTGTGACTCACAGAGCAACTCACTGCTGTGTGTGTAAATGAAGTGTAAAGGAACTCTCATTCATGTAAAAAGGACAAGAAAGTTTGAAAGGAAGATATAGAATGAGTAAAACCAGCATGTTTATTTATTCCATGTTTATGAATACGCACACATGCCTCCAGTCCCAACTAGGGGTTCACTCAAATACTGTCCTTTTCCAATTCAGACAAACAGCTCCTTTCTTTAAACCATAAATAACTTCCACTTATTCCACCCAGAAAGACCTTCTGAGGCGCTCGTCCTGCTCACATTAAAAGTCCCATCACTGATTTGTGAAGTGCTGCTGGCACACCATTAACAATGTTATTGATGCTCTGCTGTTCATACCGGTGCAGTGGCTTCATGTGGCCTAATAGCGATTGTCCATCTCTCCTTGATGGGGCTTCACTGGAGCTGGGGGGCATATTGATATCCATTTCTGCTTTTGTGTTAGCGTATTGCACTCTGGGCAGTTTGTAATGAGTCTCTAAACAAAGGCACAGATCAATCCACGCCCCCCTCGCCTTTACAGGAAGTTAAACTGCATGCACACTTTGCATGTGCACCAAAAAGTGCTTGGGCAAAAAAATGTGGCTGCCAGAGAGAGCGCGTAAAGGGGAGTGATGGGGTGTAGTGCATAATGGCCTGGACGCAGAAATACAATATGTCATATCAGTGTAGGGCACTATGCAGGGAGCCATTTGAGACACAGCCCAGTGAGAGACAAGGGTCCCTTCGTTGTCGTGGTGGCAATTTGGTGAGCAAAAATTGAGCTGATGTATGGCGAGATTTCAATGATTTTTTGAGAAAAAAGGATCAAAACAGATCATGAGATTATTGCGATCCAATGGTGAGCTTTTGTCCTCCTTTAATCCATGGTGCCTCGAAAACAAAATATACTCTAAAGGCCCTTTTCCATAGGTGTACAGGAACCGCGCTGTACCTAAATTGTATTCCAGTGGTACAGAACTTGCAGCATGTTTTGATTTTCCATTGCATCTTTTAGCCTGGTTACGGTGTTTCTGATTCATCAGCAGCGTGATTCTCTCACCACAGTTTATGGGCAGTTTACGTCCATGGAGTCGAACCTGCGGAAAGCGTTTCTGTCCGAGCCACTTCTGTTATTGCGGTCTTTTATCATTTATAGTGTTGTTTAAGTAATGAAAACTTAACCCAGCTGACTTGTTAGTGATGTCCTGGCTCACAGTGGTGCTTGCAGTTCTTCGACATCCCAGTTGTTACTTTGTATCTCCATTTTTTTTTTGTAATTTGTTTTTGCATGGACAGTAACAAAAAAACAATGGCTTCTTTCCAAACTGTGATGACATTTCAAACATTTGGAAAGCAGTGTGCTCCAGTCAGCTCGGCTGTAGCCCACTTTTAACCAGCTCTGACAGCACAGGTAAGGCTCGGGGACGGGTTGGTTTATTTGTAACGAAAAAACACATCTGTTCGCCATAAATGAACTATGTTGCTTGGCACAATATTGATCATAAATGCAATTAATATTAACAACATATTATTAAATGGACATGTGTTCATTCACCTGGGGAGAACATATAAACTCCACACAGAAAGGACCTCTGGCCCGCCCTGGGCAGGATTGTAAACCAGGACCTTCTCGCTGTGCCACCATGCTGCCCTAATTACACTCATACCCATCAAATCAGTGCAGCACAGTCTCTCGTGGCTTATGTCTTTAATAGCTGTTTCATGCTAGTACAACTTTTCCCATTTTCTTCTCTTACTAAACTGAAAAGCGACAGTGAGAAATTTTCAAAAGAAAGCAACACGCTCTCCTACTTTTGATATGCCGTGGATGTAGGAAGTTAGACAGTTTAGACAAGGTTCTCCTCCCAAACTTCAGTTAGTTCAAGGATCAATTATGTATGGCTGAGAGGGGGAGTAAAGCTTGGCACACAATGCTTGCAGAGACAATTTTACACCAAGCTCAAGTGAAGAATAATTGGAGAATAATAATTTGAGGTGGTTTATACATTACATTCTGGAGCCATAAGGAAGAGGCTCGGCAGGGGCGGAACTACTGTCAGAGCCAGCAGGGTAGTCACACCACTGGGGCGAAGAGGGCACGGGGAGATTTTGCTGAGTAACATAATTACTGAGCCCCTTATAACGCTACTCCCACAGATTTACACCCATGACTCATGAAAAGCTATAATAACTGAACACTCTTCAACTATTAGCCTTCATTAGAGCACCAAAGCAAATAATCAAGAAAACTTAATTATCTATTTTTTTCTGTTTACCCATTCACTGAAGAATTGTCATGTATGGAGCTCGTTTTTTTTTTTACACCGGAGCCCTAAAGTTACACTGCTTGGTAGTTTCAAATGGAAAAATAACTGTACAGCAGCATGAAACTCTCAAGCATGAGTCTATTCCATGAGCAAGGTTCTTCCCAGGCCCACCGGGGGCACAGTGGGTAGCACTGTGCCTCACTCCAAGGCTGGGGTACGAATACAGGTACTGGCCTTGTGTGTGTGTGTGTGTGTGTGTGTGTGTGTATGTGTGTGTGTGTGTATGTGTGTGTTTGCATGTTCTCCTCCTGGTGACATGGGTTTTCCCCGGTTTCTCCCACAGCCCAAAGACATGCATCAGGTGAATGGGAGTTTCTAATTTGCCCGTAGGTGTGAGTGAATGGTGTACGCATGCCCTGCGGTGGGCTGGCACCGCGCCCAGGCTGGCGCCCACTGGCCCCGGGATCCCACAACCCTAGTAAGTATTAAGCGGTTTCAGAAAGTGAGCGAGTCAGAACTTTTTCCCATTGTCCCACTGACATCTTCAGCCTAAACTGACGCTCCAGCGGCCACAGTTTGACACGGGCTTATAAGGACTTTTACATGAATTTTTAATACATTCAGAATGCCCTTCCACACAATGGCATACCAGAATCAGCGTAGCACACAGAAGCTTTCTATTGAAATCTCTTGAAAGCTCAGAACCTGAGACCTTTAGTGAGTGGCTAGTGAGTAAAATGGCCTGGGACGTTTGTCGAACCCAACACCTTCTTTTATGATGCTGATTTTGCACACCAACCTGTTGAGTGACAAGTCTTGTACCTGCCATGCGTCTTTTCCTTCAAAACAGCTAGAGGAGGTGGAATTGAGTTTCCAGCACAGACACAAAACACAGCTGTCTGGTACTGAGCCCAAAACAACAACACACAGAGTGTGAAAACTTGCTCGTAAGCACCTTTAAACATCGCTTCTCTCAAAGCTGTAAAAAAAAAAAAAGAGGAGGGGGTAAAAAGGTGAGAGAATGGGAGTGTGAAAGAGCAAACGAGAGAAAGCAAAGGATCATCTGGATGAGTAGCACTTTTAAATCGTGAAAGTGTGTAAGAGCTAATGAGATAGTCGTCGCAACATCTCACCTCAGCTACACTCGTCTTGAAAGGCAGACAATCCTCTCTTGTCAAAGAGTCTGAGGGGTTTCATGGCTCAGTGTGGCTCAGAACCCTATACTTTCAATGGCTTAAGTGGGAGATAACTGAACAAATAAATAAATAAAGTGCCATCGTCTTTGGCAAGAAGGCCCCACATTCATCATTCATTTTTCTCTGAACCACAGTTTCGTCAAAACATGCTACCCATCGAGATGTGCTACTGTGCCTTTCTGTGCATGTGCAGTTCCACTGTCTTGGGATTCAGTGCCACACCTATAAATCTGTGCTACCTTGCGTTGGTAGCATTTATCGATAGGGTAGCATGAATTGATAGGTTGCTTATAAAAATATTTTTATGGCTGCATATTATTTGCCTATTTCTCATCATTATCAGTGTTCTAAACGGACTATAAACTGGTAGCTATATAAAATGTATAAACTTAAAGGGAGTATTTTTTGGCAGGGCAGCGTGAATCGATAAACTCTGCTGGTGATTTGTGCTACAGTGGCATTATTCGACAATGCAGCATAAATTGTCGAAAAAAAACACCCTAGACATGTTGCAAGGCACACACATTTACAGCTAGGGGCAATATAGCATCTCCAAATAACCTGACATACACTTCTTTTACTGTGGGAGGAAACTGGAGCACCTGGCAGACACAACGAGAACATTCTGGCCTCACAGTGAGAAGGAACTGAACCAAAGACCTTCTCGCTGTGAGGCAAAAGTGCCAACCACTGCACCACCCTGCCACCCACGCTCGAAAAAACTCACAGCTTCTAGTGCCCACAGGGCAATTTAACAAATTCAGTATTTTTATTTGATTCATAATGAGATACTGATGTTGTTTGGCAGCTACCAAGTACTGGATGTCATGCTGATTAGAGGAAAGTTGCAAATGGAGGCCTGGTTCAGTTTGATAGGATTTAGCTGCATGGCCCCACTTGCTACACTATATGGACAGAAGTTTGAGGACACGTCTGTTTTTCAGGGTTTGGGCTAGGCCCCTTTCCTAGGCCACTTTCTTAATGCTTCAGCAGACCAATACATTTTGGACAACACTATGCTTCCAACTTTGTGGTGCTTCCAAGTTTGAGGAAGAACCCTTTCTATTCCAGCATGACTGTGTCCCAGTACACAAAGCGAGCTCCATAAAGACATGGCTGGGAGAACTTGACTGGCCGCACAGGGCCCTGACCTCAACCCCATCCAGCACCTTTGTGATGAACTGGAACGGAGAATGGCCTTCTTGTCCAACATCAGTGTCTGACCTCATAAATGCGCTACAGAATGAATGGACACAAATTCCCACAGAAACTCCAACATCTTGTGGAAAACCTTCCAAGAAGAGTGGAAGCCGTTATAGCTGCGAAGGGGGGCCAACCCCATAATAAAATGTATGGATTTGATTGGAGTGTCATTCAAGTCCCTGTTGGTGTAATGGTCAGGCGTCCCAATACTTTTATTCATATAGTGTATGTCAGTATCTAAGTGAGGGCGTCAAACATTTGGCTTCAAAGCTTCATTACTAATGGTTTTAAAACCAAAAGCCACCTGTCTCAGAAATCATAACAACAGGTATACATGTTAACAGCTGAACCCGTCTGATGATGAGCGTTTACATGAACAGTGTGCTTCTAAGTTCACCAGAAGAAGCTGCTACACTGAGTGGTACATTATTGCTTTTCCTTGTAGGAGCCTGAGCATCCTTCTACTCGCCCATTTTTCCTGCTTCCAACACATTAACTTCAGGAAATGACTGTTCACATGCTGCCTAATATGATCCACACCTTGACAGGTGCCACTGTAGCGAGTTGATCAGTGTTCTCCACTTCACCTGCCAGTGGTGTTAATATTGTGGCCGATTAGTGTCTAGTCCATTAGTAATTTTTTGAGAAGATTTTTTAGGAGGTTTTTTTCCTGACAGTTGTCTTGACCGTTGAACTTCTTAGAAGCGCTGCATCCATATTTATAGACAAAAACATCAAAAATAAAACTGATTCTTACGATTCCTTGTTATTACAAGCAGTGAGACACATTTTTATGCCATATTAATGGCCAATTTTTCAGCTTTTCCTTTGGATCACTTCAACCGCACTGAGGGAAAACTAAAGGACTTCCCATCCATGACATTTGGCAGCAATAATGTGAGAGCTAACAAGAAGCTGCTTAAACTTTACCAGGAAAAAAGAAATTAATATGCAATGCAATGGATCACTGAGAAATTCTGCCAAAAGTCAGATTCTAAACTTTCAATCTGTAAGAAGTAGAAACTATTTTTATGATGATTTTAATCGGTTGGAAAAACATTTCTATGCATATAGTTGTTTTGCGGCCATAAAAACCAAGAAATCCATTGAAAAAAAAAATGTATTCCTTTTTGGTAGAGCAAACTTGAACCTCGATACAGAATGCAAACTGAATGTTAATGCAAATTCACCGCATAACTCATTATGCGTTCATGACTGAATATGTAATTCCATAAATTTTGAATAGTATAACAAAATGAAGGAAAAAAAAAAAACATTAACAGAAGAGTGCTGCTTTTCATAGCAATATTCATAACATTCTAATGCCGGAACAACCGCAGGATATAACTCATCGGGTCTAAAAATGAATATTCTGTGCTCCCAGGCTCGGGCATAAGGAAAGTACACACACCCAGGACTCCTGATGGAGCACCAGGCTCCGGTGGTGCCATATGGGGAAATAGTTAATGAGAGGTTATGCTAATGTTCGTCAGGGCGCGATGCAGAGCTCTGGGCATGGATTCACTCCATATAATAAAGCAAACATCCCCAGCAGCCTATCGGTAAAGCAAGGACGCAGGGGACTGACTACGTTCAGGTTATTGGACTATAGTGCTGTTTTATTTTGTTATATTTTGAATTGCCCCGGATCTTTTCAGGGTGTTTCCAGAAAGATATATTCACAATCAGTCATTCTTATAACATTGTGTAAAACACTATACACCCCCAAAGCTGTGGATGGTCTCTGCTGCTGACGGGTTTTACGTGATCAACAAATGGATAACAGAAAGAAACAAGATGCATTTCTGCGAGAAAATGTGAAGTGTGTTTATTTTGTTGCTATAAGGTATTTTAGAGACACTCAAACAAAAAAAAACTACTAGCACCGTGGATTTGAACTGAAGATCTTCTGATTCTCTTAATTCAGTGCCCGGCGTCTTACTGCCGAACCACTGAGGGGGGCATGAACTCTTACCAAGCCATTTACGGTTAAGGACGCCTGAATGCGTAGCTGATTATCTTTAATTAAACCACAACAAACAGTGACACACCTGAGCTTTAGTGTCGAAGTCTGTTTGTGAGTCCGTTGTGTCTTTTGCTCCACAAGGCTGAATTGTCTTTCCATGTTTTGGGGCATTTCTGGCCACCATAGCCATGACGTCACCGACTCTCTCTCTCCGGCACATATTTTTAAGGCGACTCGACCATCCTCTCTTTCTGTCCATACATTACAGACTCGACAACAAAACTAGATTTTTTCATCAATGATCAATACTCTGATCGCTCGATCAAAAATCCCAATACACGCGTACTACGCCAGATACTAATGGATATTTTGACGTTAGAACCATGCCAATATTTCAAAAGCGGTAGGAGAGGTGCCAAATTCCAGCTATAAAAAAAAAAAAATACTAAAACCGTAGCGTGATTGCTGAAGCAATCACAATAAAAACGGCCTATGTCTTCTACTCTTAAAGAAACATTTATTTTGTATTTCAGTTTTTCCCCTGATTTCCATTTGTTCTGTTTGTATGTGTTCAAGTACCAAGAAATAGTCAAAAATCATTTATATGTGACAATTTTTACACACATCTTTATCCCGCAGAAGGAGGATAACGAGATGTTTAAAAATGTTTTTGTTAATGTTCCTTTAAGACTGACACGTGTAAAGAAGCTCTATTCAGAGTGGCTGTTGTGTATTAGGCTTCATTTAAAAAGCAGAAACACTCTTTATAACTTCAGGGTAAATGGGAGGGACTGAACTGATATAGGCTGAATAGGCAGATAAATGGAAATTTATTGATTTTTGTGACATTGCTAAATTTCCATATATAGACCGCATGGACCGATACAAGTTGAAGCTTTAAATGCGAATAAATGCCACATTGATCTCATTCAATAAAAAAAAAAGAAAAAACGATGATATGTCGTGTGCTAGGCTTGAAAACAGATTGGTTGAGCACCGTGTAGACGTGGCTGCAAACTTTACACTCAGCTCTGTAACTCTGTAAATTTTCAGTGCTCATTTCCTTGTCAGACTAAAATGAATGATTATGAAAATGTCTTGAGTACCCACCCTTAGCTCATTAAGTAGGATTTATCCCTTGAAATAAGTATGAGGCTTGTGAATTTCCATAGCAAACATGTTGAGTTGAACCACACACTCCGAAAATCGTGTCTTTACACACTTCCCACGAAAAACAAATTGTGCTCATCCATCAAGGCCACTGCTCCTGGGGCACATGTGCAAGCCTGAGTGCAGTGACCTGCACATCTGAAGTCAATATTTAGTGAAACACTTCTAGCCATTAAGTAATCAAACACGGCCTCCAGCCGAGACCTGTGGGTTTAAACCCCTCCTCATTAAAGCTCCACACATCTCTCTCCATCCGCGGCCTGCAAGGGGTTTCACAAGCACCAATTAAAGCTTTCATTTCTCATAAGCTCAGCTCTCACCCCGGCTAATCTGCTGCAACTAGCGAGTCAAGAAAACAGATGATTTATGTCTTTGAACGCTATAATAAAAGTACAAAAGCACTATTAGACCATCAGGGACTAAATGACATAGTATTCAAAGACAGACTTTAATATAGAGTTTGTCCCCCTTTACAGCTATAACAGCTTCCACGCTTCTTGGAAGGCTTTCCACAAGATTTTGTGAGTGTCTGTGGGAATTTGTGCCCCATTCATTCTGTAGAGCATTTATGAGGTCAGACACCGATGTTGGATGAGAAGGTCTGGATCAAAATCTCCATTCCAGTTCATCCCAAAGGTGCTGAATGGGGTTGAGATCAGGAGTCAAGTTCTTCCACACCGAACTCCTCCACCAGCCGTGTCTTTATGGAGCTCGCTTTGTGCACTGGGGCACAGTCATGCTGGAATAGAAAAGGTTCTTCCCCAAACTGGGTCCACAAAGTTGGAGGGATGGCGTTGTCCAAAATATCTTGGTCTGCTGAAGCATTAAGATTGTCCTTCACTGGAAGAAAGGGGACTAGCCCAAACCCTGAAAAACAGGTGTGTCCCAATACTTTTGTCCATATACTGTATTTTTCCCTTGCTCTAACTTTCTACCACCACCACCTAACTATCATATTTAGCCCAGTGTTTATTTGGACATGGGAGAAAATATTAACCTCTAAAAAAAAAAAAAGTCATGCTCAAATACTTTTCAATGATTTATCAAAAACCAAAATGGGCCATGCTCCCTCCCCATTACAGGTAAATAGAATATAAAACAGACAATTATAACTCTGTTGCAGACTTCTAAGGGTTACTGACAGGAGTATCAAGTGATTATTCGCTGCTGATCATATGTGCAAGGGTTTGATGGAAGACAGCTCCACTCCCACAAGGCAACCGAAAAAAAAAATGCATAACAGCCAGATTCAGCGAAAAAGAGCAATGAGTTACCGGGACGTTTCATTATTTTTCACTCTTGTGGGCCACGCTGTGCTAGACTGCTATCAGAAGACGGAGGAGAGGGCAGCAATTAGAGTATAGCAGACGTTTGATATATCTGGCCATCATTTTGATGGAGTGCCAGTCTTTTGACAGGGTCTACCCAATAAGTAGCAGCCCTCTGTCAATATTCCAAAACGATAAAATTATTTAATAAATCTGTAGGAGTGCGGCGAGGGTAGTCCTGTGCTGACAAAGCGGAAAAAGCAAACCAGCTGCCTTTATTAGAGCACTTGGTTGTGGAGAGCTGATATTTGCTACTGCTAAATATAAAGCTTCCTAAATGCCTCTTGGCTTGGACGTGCAGACACAGGAAAAGCTTTAGAGGCTCCTCAAACTTCAAGAACGTTCCTAAAGCTCACACATCTCTTTTAGACAAAACGGCTCCTTAATGGGCTCAAATCAAATATTTTGTCTTTGTCCGAGAGGCCAATTCATAACATATATTTGGTTTTATACACTTTTATATTGCCCCATCTTTTAGAATTAAACATGCCATTGTTGTTCTTAAGCCTTTATGCAAATGATCTCTGTTCTGATTGGCTGCTCCTATATTAACTGTCATTCCAAAGCGGTCTGGGCCGAAACCCGCCTTATGACTTGGTGGGCTGCCTGTATGCACGCGTGTTACATTATGTGACATCACAAAAACAGTAACGTTGGTTTCAATACGTGATTTGCCCAGCCTGGGGAGGGACAATATTGCAGAATGCAGACTCGTTTCCATGATGTGACCCTTTAAAGAACCATCAGTTAGAAGGATCTCAACAGAATAGTGGTTATCGTTTCAGATAATCCAGTCTGGCACCTTTATTTTTGAGAGGCGCTGTGCGTGTGTGTACATTGTCAGCGCGGCAGATGTTGTGTGACAGCGTCAATACTGGTCAATGTCCAGCTGAAGGGTGATGCACTGGCATCATGACTAACGCAGCGAGCGCGGCTGAAGCCCGACACCACCAGCTCCTGTCTGAGGTTCCGGTCGGGTTACTGGCTAATTTTCCACGCTTAACGAGGCCCTTCGCTTTTATTGCTTATACATGTCATTTATTTTCCGTCACTCTCGATAAACCCCATCTAGTCAATTAACAGCCTTTGTTTGTTAATTACATATTGAACACGAGCAGCGTTGTATTTCAAGCACACCTTAAAACCTTTTTACAAGGAAACCACCCGCCGTCTTCTTATTTTTAAATAGTCACGGTTTTGTACTTCCTCAAACGGGTGCTACATAAAATCTGACTCGTAAAATCTGATCTTGAAACATGAGGGGCACTCAATTTGGTGCAGGTAAACAAGCAAGTGCTCAGTGTTTTATTAGCAGAGAAGTAAGATCTACTACGTGAACACTAGCTTTAGTTGCTGTCCAGAAAGGGTAACGCAGGAATTCCGGGTCAATGGGTTTTCATTTAGCCGTTTAAAAAAACCACCAGTTGCATTGACGTGTTGGCAGATGGTCAATTGGGAATGAAGTCTGCTTTATAGGGAAGCAGTCTTAGAGGAAGACCCAGGCACTTGGCCATCAGAAAGGACACAATGTGACATCTGTGGTCGTTGTCCAGCATGGTGAAAATTCAGCTCAATGAGGGCTTCCATGTTCCGAATGCTAATGAGATAGCTCTCCCGCTAGCTCAACACAGGGATCTGGAGAGTTAAGCACGGTTACTAGGGGCCCACTGAGAAGCACCTGGACATCTGGAGAACATGGAGAGTTTCTCCCACTCTCTCCAGCACTGAACTCCGCAGCTGCTCTCCTACTGCCAGCAACATGCTTCTGATGAACGCAATTACCTGCTGTGAGCGAGGAGTCACTCCCGAGCCTTCTAAGGCATATGGGCCCATAATTCAGATTATAACTACCATCTCGCATTTGCATTTAGACTGAACGTTGCCATGAGTTCATTTGGATTTGCATTTCATCCATGTCAGCACGGCTGAGGATCTGCCGTGATGAGCATTACCTCAAACTCAGAGACCTTACTGGTAAAAGACTATTCAACAGAATTATATTAAGGCTGGGATTAAAAAAAAAAAAAAAAAATCAATATGGCAATATATCAAGATGGTTCCTCTTGGGAGGCATTGCTGAATACAGTATTTACAACATGAAATTATAATCAAATTGATAAAAGGCAGGTTGAAGAAATGCTTATTATGCTTTGTTAAAAAAAGAAAAACTTCAAAGATAACAGATCACGAGGAAAAGCAAAGGAGAGGGGCACCACCATTGTATATATGGGTCCGTTTTCAGTTTAGGACAAATGCACTTAACATTTAACACGCACACAAATGGTAATGCAGTGGATCTGTATAGCCACCTTTTTAGTCATCCTGATCTTGGGGAGAAACCAGCTAATTTATATAATACCTATACTCAGTATGTACATATATTTTCAATACACAAGTCCATATTTATATATTTTTTGGTATTATTTGTATTGTATCGTGTACTTTTTATACTGTACTGTTGTACAGTTTTTATTCGATTGTTTTTGCTGCTCTTTGTTTCTGTCCACTTTCTGCCGCAGCATTGCACGTTTCCCACTTGTGCGACTAATAAAGGTTTATCTTATCTTGTCTTAGCTTAAAAACATCCATTACGTATCACAGAATAGTGTGCAGAATGTGATCATTACAATAAGCAATATATCATGAAAGTTTTGCCTGTAATTAATTAGTTTACTGATGCAGTGTGTGAATGGGTTGTGGGCCATTTTCACGGTAACATGCAAACAGAGCTTCTCTTCCTCATTCGTATTAAAGAGGGAGGGATGTGAATACATTTTGGTGTCGATATTACACTTAATCAACTGGATTTGCCACATTTCAAGCAACTCACATCTGTCATTCACTTTTTGCCACAGACACAACAGGTAGAGAAAGGAGCCTAGAACTCATCAGAATAACTCTACTTAAAGGATCTAATGTACATGTATAAAGACACGATGCCTAATAAACAAGCAGTTTGTGAACATCTGACACTGAATGGCCAGTTTATTAGGCGCATCTATCTGGGATCTGCACTGGCCATTTGACAGGTACATCAGAAACACAGCTGCACTTTGTAGGTATACCTGTACTGACTCTAGCTCACCGGTTGCTCCACCAGCTCTCTCTCCTACAGGTCCACGTGTATAAGCAGAACACATGTAGGGTTTGTCAGTCATCTATGGGAGCAAAACACCCAGTAATGTGCCACTGCAATCCTGGTATCACAGCTGTGCCAAAAAACCTTCCACTTCTGGTGGGCAGTTGTCCTATGGTGGTCCCATTCCATGTTCAATGCAGTAGAGCATGACTAATAAATAATGCACAGCAACAGAAGGTCTAAAGTCAGTCAACGTCAACCTATATGGCGGCTGGCTCACACTTTACAATAAGACTACCTTTATAATGGGTTTGTAAACTACAATCAGGTTGTTAATTAGGTTGTGTACCTTTATAAATCATTAATAAGCAGTTATAAACAAGTTATAACAGTTGTGCACTGAGGCAGACTCACTATTTGGCACGATCTCAGATCTTGCTAGTTGGTGAGCTTGTCTTGTCCCTTTCTCTGTCAACTTCTTCAGGTACTTAACATACATGCTATCACCATTAGAGCTTACCAAACAGTGATCCAAGTATGGCAACTGTTATAACCTGTTTATAACTGTTTATTATTGAGTAAAAAACTGTATACAACCAAATTAAGAACGTGATTGTAAATAATTTCGAAACCTTTGTAAGTGTAGTCGTCCAGTAAAGTGGTATCAGTGGCTGTACTTAATTAAAAACAGCCAACATGTGTAGAAAAACTGGCCATCATTGCATCTCAGCCAACTGTCATGGACTTCAATTTGGCTGTTAATGTACAAATCCAATGCAAAAATCATTATCATCCCAGTGGTGTTGCTGCAACATGTTGCAATGCTCGCCTGGTAACAGACTGACCGGAGCGCGAGCCGGGGAAGCTCAGCGGGACCTCTCTCTCGGAGACGACTGACAAACCCTGCACGTCTTCGCACAGCTCGTTCCAGTCGGGCCGCGCCACAGACAGAGTCATTCATCAAAGGCCTCGGCTCCCCATGTCTATCTCCCTCTGCTTATCGCCGGCTGCTTGTGTACTCTCTGCTCCTATCAAAGCAGACACGGCGCCTCCCCTCGAAAAAACAACCCCCTAATCAAGCAGCCCCTGGGCTGAAGGCCAAACCGTCCACGGATGAGAAGGAAGGATTCCCAAGATGGCCGCTGATAGAGACCGGGAGCTCAGCGCCTGGCTGGCTGTGGAGCACTCCGCCATCACGATGAGCTTTCTTATCATCCGCAGCGCCTCGCCGAGATATTTAGCAGAGCAAATAAAGGGCTCTTTTTCCCCCTCCCACTCAGCTTGATGCCTGATGCTTGAGCATGAAAGAAAAATAAAGAAAGACCCTAACTCTAAGATGCCTCCTTTTTGTTTCCAGATGCCATGAGGGATTCTGCTTTGTGACTGTGAAAAACCTGTTTCTATTAGAGAGCTTTTCTTGCCTAGGAGACCTAGGAGGTTTTAGACATTTGATTTTGGCTGGTGGAAGTGATTTACAGAGAGGAAAGAGTGTCAGACTCCCAGTGGGGTGGGGCTCAATTCCAAAAACGCCGCTTCACTGCTCTTCAATGGCTCGCCAGAGTGTTCCACGGCACCGAGAGCGGCTGAGAGGCACTCTGGCAAATATGCAGGGTCTGAATTGAGATATTTGGTGGTTGAACCGCATCTGGCTGGCTGCAAATGATGACATGACTAGCACACGCTCAGTGACACAATACAATAGGAAATGGCGCGAGAGCATCAAGCACTCTGCTTAAAACTCGAAACCCTGAACTTTGTACCATTTCGTCCTAAAAAAAAAAAAAAAGCCAAAGGAGGAAAAGTGGCTTTGATGTGAAGTGCTCTGCATGCCCGAAGGTTTCCAGACACATAATGAGTCAGTTCAGCTACTTTAAGGTGCCACACAGATATTCAGAGATTCAGCTGAATCCAATGGTCAATGCCAAGAGTCTGCCAGAGGACTATAAATCCCCCACTAATGGGCTGTGGAGAGGAGAGATGGAGCTCGATCCAGCTGGGGCGAATGAGTTGGGAAGATGTTTGTGAGTTATTGATCCAGTTTGCTCGAATGAGTTGGGGAGATGTTTGTGATCCAGAACTAATTATCCAACATCAGTACTTGATCTCACAAATTTTCCTTGCAGGTGAATGCAATCCAGTCCTCACAGCAAATATTCCAATATCTAGCGTAAAGCCTTCCCAGATAAGCGGAGGACATTAGTGTAACATATTCTTTTAATACCTTTGATTAAGGAATATACATTGTATTAGAAGGTCTACACACACTGATTGACATATGATGTACTGCTCTTTCAACTTCATTTTTTAGCTGGGGTCTCCTCAGCCTCGCCCAGTGTTTTCCACACAGATGTGGGCGACTGTCCAGGCATATAAAGGACACTAAAGTTTACTTGGCGACCCGATTTTTGAATCATTTTTGTATCCATCCAAGAAAACAACGCCAGTTCAATCAATTCACTAGTGGACATTGAACTGAACATCCAAAATACCTTCTGGTGTTTAGTATGTAATGAAAGCTGTAAGCTAAAATAAGTCACTATTGAATACAACTGAGCTGATGCACAGATGGGTGTTTGAGCAGATGTGGGCGTGTGTGGTTTATTCACACGGAGGCTCACGTGACTCACGGATCACTACAGGAACATGTAGGAACATTCATCCTAACCACTCGGCCGGGTTAGGGGTGATGGGAAGGAAAGCACTCTGGGAAATGCAGTTCCTATTACTGATAACTAGCACGGTGTGAACAACATGCCTAAATCACTCATCAGCGTGTCATCATCTCCATTAGACTCGCTTCTGTGGTTTATAGCACTCTGTGCTGATAGTGTTGGGGTAGCAATCCTGACAAATTACTTCACAACTATATACAAATGACTAATTACTTCAAACTGTAATGAGATGATTTAAATGTCAATGCAATATTCATTAGAATAACTCGCCAACACATGATATATAACTTAATTAGGTACACCTACCTTGTATTTACACTCCCTGTCCTTTTTTCATCAGCTTTATTGACTGTAGGTACATTTTGTAGTTCACAATTACAGACTGTGGTCCATCAGTTTCTCTGCATTATTTGTTATCCCAATTTACCTTGTTCAGCCATGGTCAGGACCCCCACAGTTTATACTGAGATTTGGATACAGTCAGTTTGCTCCATTCACTGGAGTGCTACCACTGCAGTTAAGCTAATTTCTTTTAGAGCCCTTATGAGACTTGCTGTATTAGTTAGCATCATGCTAATAGGAGTGATAAAACAGCTGCACACAGACACATGTTGCTTGTAACTGCTAGTAACAGACATTCAGTAACGTACTTTATGGCTGTTATACAGTTCTACATGATTTATGGTGTACTCACATTAGGTGATCCGTACCGTGCCCAAGCATTTTTGGACCCCCTAGCTTGGCTGGTTACTAATGAGATTGCTCCGTATGGTACGATATGCTGAAGCACGGTACGCGCCTAGAGTGACTGCTAACAGTGTATGAGCATGGATCTCGACTCAACTGTCCCATTGAACTAAAATACTGAAATGTGCCCAGGCCCACCTCCTGGGCATGGTTCAGCATTTTATTTAGTTCAGTGAGACAGCTGAGTCGAGATCCACGCTCATACAAAGCGATATCTCTAGATGCGTAGCATGCCCAAGCATGGAACTCGAATACGGTCCCATTTAACAAACATGGCAACAAAGTTATGATTTTGGTCTAGACAGAAGTGTAGTGTTCACAGGAAATGTGGGCAGATTAGAGAATACAGGCACAACTAGACACAACACATGAGTGATATTTGGTCAAAATGTCTTTAGGCTCGTCCACAGATGAGAAGGAAGGATTCCCAAGAGTGTCAGACTCCCAGCGGGGTGGGGCTCAATGTGGTGATAAGCTAAAAAAACACTGGGTTTAGTATCTGAAGGTACAGAATCCAGTCCATGAATCTGGCTACTGGACAAGAAGGATAAAGCAGTCAGTAATTTGATGTGCTCGTGTCTAGATAACTAATCGCAGCCCAGTAGGAAAAGGGCCCAGTACCAGACAACCAGGCCTGCTGTGAATAGCCCTTAAACCCTAGCACTGTTCTTTTCATGTTGTCGCTAATAAATGAGTGCATATGGGAAGGCTGTTCATTTAGCTTTCTACAGCTGTTAACTTGTATCTGTGACTAATAACTAGCTAGATCGCTCAATTCATTATTCCATTGCTGTAGCTAGGGAGGCTCTCTTAAATGTGGTGCTTCAGTGTGCGCTACTGATTTTAGCCCCCTCATCCAATATAATGAGCCCTTATTGCTTACATTACTATAAAGCAAGACTTATCTCCAGCTCTAGTCATACCGTAACCAATAAAAAATGGACAGGTGTGTTGCATAGCTAAAATCTCTAAGGTATTTTGTAAGAAGTCGGGATACTCCAAAGAAGAAAGAACAAAAAATAATAATAATTTAAGCCTCTTAAAAAGTCCATCAGAACTCGTTAATAACAATTCATTAATTATGTGCTTCTGAAACAACCGGTTATGGTGCATTTGCAAGGACATGAGCCATTAAAAGCGCCGCTGCAGATTTATCTGAGGGCTGCGTCGTATTCGTTGTCATGTTTTCAAATGCTTTTTGCCTTTTAATTAACATACACGGAGCAGTCGTCAATCATTAAATTAGAATCGGAGGCCCGCTCCAGCCGCGGCTGCTCCGCATTTGACATCACAAGCGGCCGCACAAAGGAAGTGGTAATTACCTGCGAGCGCCGCACCTTCCGAGGAGCTTTTGTTTGGTTACAAGACAATGTGTCATTTACTCTAAAGGGCAATTTAGAGGAGGAATTGAGGGGCGTTTGGAGAAAATGAAAGCTAGGAAGCATGCATGCATGTACGCGTGTCTGCTGGCACTGGGCGTTCTTTTCTTTGACTGAGAATTTGTCTGAGGATGCAAAAAAAAAAAAAAAAAAAAGGGAAGATGAGAAAGCATCGTTTACACAGGCAAATTTGAAAGAAATTTGTAAAATCCCACAATTATGTTGGGCGAGAGACGCCTCATTTCCTTGGCAGAGCTCTGAAACAAAGGTGCGTGAGAGCTGAAGTGAGTTTAGCATTGGTTGCTATGGATACGGTACAGAACGAGGTCCTGAGTTGGAGTAATATTGCGCCCTGGAGAATCATCGCATTCCTTGGTGTTATTTCTCACTCAGCTCGCAGGCGAGGGGGCCATGCATAAAACATATTATGCCTGAAAATCACATTGCTTACAGTTATAAAAATGCGCTTTTTACACTGTATGTACTGTACTCAGTACTGCCTGGTGGTCACACCCTCTGTTTAAGCAGCAGGCCTCCCGCACATATCGTTTTTCACTTTCCAGTGGGAAGGCAGGCATGCAGAAACGCGGCTGAAAAAAAACGACGGCCGCTGCGTTCTGAACAGGTGACGCGGCGGCGAGGAGCCGAAGCCAGCCAGGTAAATTGCTCCTTCATTTTGTCTTTTTCACCTTCGTCAAAGGAGCGATGTTCCGCGCGCTGCTCTGAGAGACTCGCCTCAGAGACGGAACCCAGCCGAGAGCGGGCTGCTTCAGAAAGGACAGGGACAGCGCACGGCTGCAGAGTTATGGTTTGGCATTAGTATTTTTCTTCATAAAAGTGTGTCATGGTGTTCATACTGACATATTGCTTTTGTGCTGCCACAATGTTATGAGAAAATGATCAATTTTAGGTGTCAGATATTACATATATCCACAAGTGATTCATCTTGAATCAGAAAAATGCTGTTTGGTCAAGTCCCACCCACTTCAGAAACATGGTACTGCAAACTAGCTCAAGATACCAGAATTTGTGTGATACAAATGATTCATTAGTATATATATACACTTCATTTTTATATATATATATATATATATATATATATATACACATATATATCTCTACACACACACACACACACACCCCCTCTATATATA
>JBBIGA010102358.1:0-10912 GCA_037576975.1 Alestes dentex | reverse complement strand
GTGTAGAACTAGTATCACTTGTTACTTGTTTGGACCAAAACATTCTTCACTGTTAAATTCACATGGGAACTTTGCTTCTATGCACATTGGCTTGTAATATATAGCAGCTTCTTGGCAGGAAAGGAATAGGTTAAATGCAACATGATTCTGAATGTAAACCTCAATAAAGTTTCCTCCCCCTACAGGCGAAATAGCGATATTGCAGCCTGAAGAGCAGTATTTAAGGTGGAACGAAAATTTCGAATAAGGAGCTGCGAATAAGGAGCTAACTTCAGCGTCGTGTTAGGCATTCTGTTAGTTGAAACGTTAAGAGATGGGATGAGCAGGTTGGGGGCGGGGTCTGCGTGTGACGGAATGAGAGCGTGTGTGTGTGTGTGTGTGCGCGTGTGTGTGTGTGTGTGGCCGAGGGACAGAGCGAATATGAGAGAAGCGAGGGTGCATCTCGCTAGTTGGGCTCTGTTAACCTGTTCTGTAATAATAAACAGTAGTTTACGGCATAACTGTGTCATCCCTTCCAACCGTTCTGGTGATGTTACAGTGTGAAGAAAAAAAAAAACATCACTTCATTCTGGGTTCAAAATGCATTGTAACGCGCATTACTGACATTTGTACCGAGTAAAATATTACTTTTTTTCTGTAATGCCTTACATTACCGCGTTACAGCAAAAAGCAAGGCATTACAGTAATTCGTTACTTTTGTAACGCGTTACTCCCAACACTGCTGACGACAGCATATGAATTCATGGGATTTGATGAGATTCAGCCGAAAGCTTTCTCCTCTCTGTCTCTAATGACGGCAACATATTTTTGTTATATTTCCCTGCGCTGGCCCAAGGCTTCCAAAAGTCTTGCAAAGCCACTATTGATTTCTTCAAGTCTGTAAAACACTTAAATCTTTGGCTGCTGCAGTGGCATGTACCTCTCTGTACTCTGTGTTCTAGTTCTTAGTAACTTCATTTAATATATCTGAAAGACCTTTTTCTGTTTCACTTCCTCATGACTGAGAGTTTCAGAGAGAGAGAGAGAGAGAGAGAGAGAACGACAAGGAGAGAGCCTGAGAAAATATGTTGTTTCCTACTCACATTCTTCAGCTGGAGGCTTAGAATTCCATTGATCACTTCGCCTAACTTGGTCGTGATTTATTAGCAACAGAAGTACAGAAGTTTAGTGTGGGGCCTAAATTGTTATTCAAGGCAGGCCAAAGATATTTCAAAGTAATGGACAAGGAAATATTCCATAATCCTGCCCAGCGACATGACAGCAGATAACATATTCCCAGTAACACAAACACACTCAGAGGAATGACTGTGATTGGAATGATAGACTTCCACAGGACCCGCTCCACAAAAAGAAAGAGAAACTTGTGACGACTGGCATGCTGTATCAGCTGAGCTGAGACATTCTGCTTTAAAAGATGACTGTCCTGATAAGCTTCAGGGACAAGGAAGCTTTCACTATTTTTAACATATTCACCTTTCACCTAAAAAAATAGCGGACTCTCAGTTTAGTGAATTTCAAAGGGAAAAGTAAGGTTGTGTACCCTCCTGATGGAGATTCTCCTATTTTTCCCTGACCATGATACTGGCTATTGTAAATCTCACTGCGTTCCTGCATGCACAATCTTTGTAGCCTTCATTATGGAGCCCAGATTATCACTCTTATATGGTCTGCTGGTTCTATGTGAAGCAAACTAAACAATTCTAAATGAACAGTAATTGGATGATATAAATTACGAAAAGCTATTCTGTACAGCTATTGATGCAGAAGGTAACATTCAGCTTATAAAGGTCATTTTCTGTCCAGAATACGTCATCAACAGTGGATGTATTAGTGCAGGTCTGATGTGTGTTTCCATTTATATTTCTTACAATAAGTTTCACTAATGACGTATCAGCTAGTTTCTAAATATGCCAGTGGAGAATGCTGTAGAATGCTGTAGATGAGCCATCGACATGGAAACAGGTTCTACACACACCCCACCTCTGTACTGCACTCCAGAGAGATATTTCACGGAGCGGAATTCTTCAGGTTGCTACAGTTTAAGTGGTAGTTAAACAAAAAATCATACCTACACAGTTTGCCTGCTCATCCCAAAGGTAGACAATCAGCCCTGGCACACTTGCCCTCTGATCAAAAGCTTAGATCCACTTTAAATTTTTCCAATTTATTTTATGTACTATACTGACTCAAGAGGAAATTGCTTGAGTCCTCTGCATTTAATCCATTAACCCACATGGCAGTGGGCAACTGACAGTGGCATCCAGGTACCAGTGTGTGGGGACAGTATTTTGCTCAAGGGTACCTCAGTGGTGCCTTTGACAGTCCTGAGATTGAAACCCATGGCCTTATGATCACAGGGGCAACTCCCTAACCACCAGCCCACCAGGCCTTATTAACATCATACAGACCTGAAACTATGCTGAGTTGTTAAGCCTGTTAGCCTCAGTTAGACTTGTTTATGTGGTTTCTGACACTGTATGACGAACATTTATATATAAGTGGGTTAAAGCAGCGGTCCCCAGCCTTTTTTGCACCATGGACCAGTTTCATGTAAAACAATATTTACATGGACTAGTACAGATACATCTAATAAAAAGTGAGCAAAACTATAAAGAAGCTCCCCAAAGATGTTTGTTTTTTACTCGTTTTTGCTAGCTTGTGGGCTAAATTTTTGGTGTACCGTATCACATGACCGAGACAAGCATTTTTTTCAAAATAAAAGATCTTTCAGACTCTGATAATCAAGAAAATATTTTTTATACTGCCTGGTACCAAATGACCAGTATGAGTCAGTGGCCCCGTGATTGGGGCCCTCTGGGTTAAAGTGTGTAGCATAGGCTAAAAATAGTGTATCAGATTAATCAAAGAATGTATGTAATGTGTGTACGTTTCCCTGTGTTTGAGATTGCTTAACAACTCGAGGCAAGTGTGTATTTATTTAGGTATACAAGCTGTGTGATATGAGTGGCGCAATGGGTAGCACTATTGCTTCACAGCAAGAAGGTCCTGGGTTTGATTCCTGACCTGGGCAGCTAGTCCTTTCTGTGTGGAGATTGCATGATTACCAGGTACTCCGGTTTCCTCACACAGTCCAAAACATCCATGTTGGTTGACCCGAAGCTGTTAAAACGCTTCTAGGAGTGTGATGGTGTTTGTCTGCCTGCAGTGGGCTGAAAAACCTTACCTATCGGGAAACTAGGCGTAAAATTCTACTTTGTGAAATGTGCTTTCTGTGTTCAGTGGCTTTGTCAATACATGTATAGGCCAGTAGAACTAGCACTGAAGAAGCTTGTACATCCAGTTTATCCAGCACTTGTTAAGGTCAAAAGTGTGATAATTGCTAGAGTTCATTATCAAAACAGTCTGTCTAAATAATAATAGTAATAGTGTATAATGATATATAATGTTATTTTAGTTAACGAAACTAATATGGTGGCAAATTGATGGATGCCCTGGTCAGTAGTTATGACTCGGACACGTGACTGGCAGGTGTTGTTGTACGGATGATGCTGAGTCGGCTTCTGGACAGAGGGGCATTAGGGCACACCTATTCCTATTGGTGTTCTGGGGCTGATAACATTGTTTCTCAGCCACTTCACTCTGCCCCACCCAGTCTCTCATTGTTTCCCACGTAGGAAATGTGCCTCTTAATTTTAACGGATTGTGATGGCTATATCCGAGGTTATTAAACAAAGTATGAAAAACTGGCCAGGACTGGGACTCTCTCTTTGCAGCGTATTGCATAATTGGGCAGAACACACACAGAATGTTCTTGGGCAGTGACGAGAAGAGTCCTTCCAGCCCCTGAACGGTGACAAATCAGCAGCTCATGATCTAGTGTGTGTGTGTGTGCGTGTGTGTGTGTGTGTATTACCTTGTGTGAGAAGCCGCTCATCAGGACACTATTTCTGGCCAACTCACACATGTCACAAGAACTGAGCTTCCAGACCTGAGCTGCTATACTGTACTCCTCCATCAGGGGTTCCTACACACACACACACACACACACACACACACACACACACACAAATACACACATACATACACACATTTATGCGCACACACACACACACACACACATAAATACACATATACATACACACATATATATGCACACACAGTCAGAAAGGGTGGTAGTAACCTGGTGAGTAAAACGCAGGTTCAGACCCCCACTTTCTACCATTGTGTCCTTGAGCAAGACACTTAACCCTCGGTTGCTCCAGGGTGAATGTCCCTGTAACTAATGATCATAAGTCACTCTGGATAAGGGCGTCCGCCAAATGCCACTTTACCTCTGTATAAGGGCGTCTACCAAATGCCACTTTACATACCACACTCACATAAAATAAAGAGCAGGTGGTCTTTTACAGTAGATCTTTGCTGATCCCCAGGATAACTTGGACCATCTAGGGGTCCATGAGGACCACTGATCTACTCAGAGTGCTGGGTGAGAGGCAGCATGTGTATTTGTGTGTTGTGTCTTTGTGTGTTACCTTGGTAAAGTGGAACTGCAGTGGGTCATCAGTGGACAGCGACACCATGAGTCCGCGGGACAGGTACTCCGGCAGAGGATTTCTATGGTAACTAAGGAACAGGCTGTTGTTGCTAAGTGGAGACATGGCGATGCCGACCTGGGCAAGATAGTACAGGTACTGCAGAACCGGGGCCTGGAGAACCCAGATATAACACAGAGAACACAGAACTCAAAGAAGAAGACACAAGAGAACACAGAAAGAACACAGAGGAGAACATACAGAAGAACACAAGAAAGCACACAGAACACAGATGAGAACCAAGGTTTATTTACTCTACAGTTACACTACCGACCTTCAGCTGTTTCTCCCTCTACTGAGCACATACACACACACACTCACAAAAACACACCTATTTCTGGAAAAATACACTGTGTCTCTAAGTCCAGAACACTGTAAGACTCTTGTCCAGCCTGATACTCTTTCACAAAAGTGTCTACTGACTTCTACTGTTAGTGACGTAAGTGTTAGCCTTATAGCTTGTAGTATGGAGGGTCAGTGGGATGGTGCAGAGGGTCACTGGGACCCGATGGAAGGTCAGTGGGAAACGGAGGATGGTCAGTGGTGCAGGGGGTTAGTGGGATGTGTTGGATGGTCAGTGGTATAGAGGATTGATGGTGTGCAGGGTCAGTGAAGTGGAGGGCTGGTGGTGCAGAGGGTCAGTGGTGTGGAAGGTCAGTGGTGTGGACAGTCAGTGGCATGGAGGGTCAGAGGTGCGGTGGGTCAGTGGTGTTGAGGGTTAATGGAGAGTCAGTGGTGTGGCGAATCAGTAGTGCAGCAGATCAGTGGTGCAGCAGGTTAGTGGCACGGAGGGTCAGTGGTGTGGAGTGTCAAAGTCCTAGACCCCCTGCATCTGATCTACAGCCAACAGAGAACCCAGGAGCAGAACCCACCACCACCCAGGCCAGATACAGACGTGTGCATCTGTGTTTGTGTTTATGTGTGTGTGTTTACCTTCCTCAGCAGCAGTCCATGTGAAATGTTGGCTGAGAGCATAAATCCAGACACAAGGTGGTGAATAGGCCCTGCCTCCCCACAGTGAGGTCGCAGCACAAAGGTGTGGAGGCCCCGCCTCCTGCAGAGGGTCCCAAACACAGTACGTCATTTCACCTGTTTTAACTGTGAATCATTTTATCCATTTATACAATTTTAACTGTTTTAACTCATTTAACCATCTACAGCTTGACATTACGAAGACAAAGGAACTGGTAGTTGACTAGTAAGCAGGCTCCTCAGGGGGACTGATGTCGAGGTGGCCGAGGACAGGTACCTTGGTGTACACATAGACAGCAAACTGTTCAATCTGTGAAATAACTGAATGTTAATGAATGTTAATCTTATTACCATATTATCTGCTGCTATTTTATTACATTTATTTTTATTGCATTAACACTAGGCGACTTTCCTAAGCAATTTAGCACTACTGATTTGCTGATAGAGCACCCTAAATCTTACACACAGCTCTGTTATACTATTATTTGTGGCACTAACGTTCTTGTCACTGTGTTGTGCTATTGTCTTATCTCTCTATTTTTTCTATTGTCTTTTATACTTGCCTGTTGCACTGAGCATGCTAATTTCCCTCTGGATAAATAAAGTTCTTTCTTGTCTTATCTTATCATTTTAACTGCTTTTAGCTGTTTTAAAAGTTTTAGCTGCTCTAACAAATTTACCAGTTTAATTGCTTTAGAGAGGCAAAATTCAGTGAACCATCTAGAGCTCCCGCTGTACTGCTACACCATACTTATTCCATTCATATCTATCATTACATTATTAATTACATAATGTTGCAATTGCATCTGATTATCATTTAGTGACTTTTGTGTGTGTGTGTGTGTGTGTGTGTTTAAGTGTGTGTTCGTGTGTGCATACCTGTGCAGGTCGCTGAGTACAGTCATGTTGGTGTGGGTGTAGTATAGGTAATAAGAGTGTGTGTATGTATAAGGGGTGTGTGTTTATTGTGGGTATGTGTATATATGTGTGTGTGCGTGTGTGTGTGTGCCTGCATAGGTAGTTGAGTACAGTCTTGCTGGTGTGGGTGTAGTAAAGCTAATAAGAGTTTGTATGTGTGTATGTGTATATATATTTGTGTGAGTATATACATTTGTGTGTGTGTGTGTGTGTGTGTGTGTGTGTGTGGGCATACCTGCGCAGGTGGTTGAGTACGGTCATGTTGGCGTAGGTGTAGTAAAGGTAATAAGAGTAGGGTGGATTGTCCTCCTCGGTCCAGTGTTGCGGCAGCGGACTGTCCAGATTAAAGACATGATGCTCCGGCTTTGATTCATCATCCACACTGTCAAACCCCACAACCTAAACAAACACACATTTTAAAAAAATAATATGTATATATCTATATACGCTATCTCTCTCGCACACACACACACACACACACAAACATATAAATACACATATGACTTGCAGCTCTTCAGTTGTTTTTGGCTCGTTTTCTCTTACTTGTCCGTCTTCAACAGCAGCGAAAGGCATAAAACACTCATATGAGCGGTCCCAGTTACTTTCTATCAGGGTTCGATGGTGTGTATAGTGTGTTTATTGTGTGTATGAACAATTGGTGTGTATGTATATAGTGTGCATGTACATATAGTATATAGTGTGTGTATGTTTGTAAAGTGTATAGTGTGTGTAGTGTATGTATTGTGTACAGTGTTTGTATGTAGTGTCTTGTGTATGTGAATAGTGTGTGTTTATGAATGTGTGCGTATAGTGTGTATGTAGTGTGTGAGTGTGAGTGTGTAGTGTGTAAGTATAATGTGTGTGTGCATGTGTTCCGAACTGACGTGTTGCAGGAACAGGTGAAGTTCCGGGTGGCTGCTTGGATTCACCGTCACCTCAAACAGAGGCAGGAAGACATTCTCCAACATCTGCTGGAAACTCACCAACTGCTTCTTACTGCGGTAAACATCACTGAGAAAGAGAGAGAGAGAGATCACTGAGAAAGAGACGTATCACTAAGAGAGAGACACACACAGACATCACTGAGAGAGAACAACATCACTGAGAGAGACACACAGACGCATCACTGAAAGAGAGACACACAGACACATCACTGAGAGAGAGACAGAGAGAGACTGATATCACTGAGAGAAAGAGACAGACACATCACTGAGAGAGACACAGACAGACGTCGCTGAGAGACAGAGAGAGACACACATCACTCAGTGTGTGTTTGTGTGTGTGTGCCTACTACACTTGGAGTGTCAGTATGAGCCATCTGACATTGTGAGTAGATGGTGTGTAAGTGTGTGTGTGTGTGTGTGTGTGTGTGTGTGTGATGTGTGTGTGTACGTGCGCGTGTGTGTGTGTGTGTGTGTGTGTGTGTGTGTGCGTGCGTGGTGTGTGTGTATTTACAATAGTCGTGGGGTCTGTATGAGCCAGCGGACGTTTTGCGAGTAGACGGAGTGTGTTGTCGCCCATTGAGCCAGTCTATCCCATTCATCCCGTGAACGTCCGTAGATGGACAGACGAAGTTCAGCATTCTGATATTTACTTTCCTCCAGATCAGACATGACCTCCTATACACACACACACACACACACACACACACACACACACACACACAAATACACATACACTTTGGTTTACAGTTAGTAAATGGTGCACCTTCAATAAACATAAAACCCATCAGTTTATCAGCCATGTAATGTGTGTGTGTTGTGTGTTTTTGCATTTGTGTGTATGTGTGATTGTGTATATTTGTATGTGTATCTGTATGTGCGTTAAAATTTTTTAATCGCAATTAGGTGCATGGGTTTCTGCAATTAATCATGATTCATCGGTTTGTTATATGCAAAATTCAATAATGAGCTCAAAATTGTGCACTGTGCACTTTTATTTTTAAAGTACTGTTGCATGAACAAAAGTGCAATAACATTTGGGGGGGTGTATGGGGGTTTAAGAAGCATATTGCAGCTGCAAAGGGGGACCAACTCTATATGAGTCTATGTATACGAAAGCAGTGTCATTAAAGTTGGTGTAACGGTCAGGCATCCCAATACTTTTGTCCATATAATATGGAGTAATGGGACGCCTGACCCCCAAGAAAACCAGCTGAGACGTATATATATATATATGTATTTGTGGGATGGTATTTATGTGTGTGTGTGTGTGTGTGTGTGTGTGTGTGTGTGTGAAAGAGACCTTAACGATGTGGGCGAAATATTTTCCGTGGATGTGATTGTCTGTTTTGATGAAAATCTCCCGCAGGATCGACTCTCCGATCGGGTTGTATTTGGAGTTAAACTTGTCAAAGCGATGGAACGTGTTCCGGTCCTGAAAGAGGAGCGAACACATGCACACTTTTATATAAGTCTATACTTCTCCTCGCTTTTGGAGCCAGAGAGTGTGTAAAAGTGTGTACCGCATGCATGTCCAGTGTGTCCACGCTGAGGTCGTAGGCTGTCAGGTTCATGTTCTCAAAAACCTCCATTAGCGTTTGGCCATGTCCCCCCTCCAGGTGCACAATCTCGTCTGAGTTCTTTTTCATCGCCCGCTTGATGAAGCGCAGCAGGTGCTTCTGGTTCATGCAAGATGAGGCATGGATGTGTGTGTCCACCTGGGGGTCACGGAGGTTCCACAACCAGAACTCTTTCATTAGACAACCCTCTCACACAAATACAGAAACACGACATTTGCACAAAATAGATTTAAAAATATAATAAGAGATATGTCACTTATTGAAGATCGACAGTGTAGATAGGTTTCAGTCAGTTCTAAATACATCACTGACCACAAAGTTGCAGTGTAACCAGGTTGCGGTCCATTCTAGATAAGTCACTGTTTTTAGAGCTGTAGTGTACACAGGTTTCAGTTGGTTCTAATGGTCTAATGGTCACTGTGTATAATGTATACTGGTTTTAGTTCTAGATAATTCACTGACCACAGAGCTATAGCCTAAGACCGTATAGCCATTTTGTTAGCAGGTTTTCTGTGCCTGTAAATCTGGTTCTGTTCAAAGATGTGTTAACGTCTCTTACAGCTTTCAAATGGATCATATGGATTCTCTTACAAGCCCATTTATTGGTGTAGATGTTCTTGTGCAGAATGTATAAGTGTGTGTGTGTGTGTGTGTGTGTGTGTGTGTGTGTACCTTGCGGATGTTGTAGAAGTCTCTGTGAGGAACCTTCTTCTGTGCTGCGAGTTCCTTCATCTCGTTCAGCAGGATGTGCATCTGGAACTTGGAGCTGAGGTACTGCAGCCTCCGGTAACAGAACGACTTCCTGCAGCAACAAGACCAGGTTACCACGGTAAGAGATCCAGTACAACTTCAGGACTCCCATATCAACTCTCAACCCGTAACAGCCCGCACCAACATTCACCCCATCATGGCCTGCACCGGCAATGCGTGTCTCCACATTGTGCCGTGCAACATTCTGTTCTATGTGTAGTGTTTAATTCAGTATGAATCTGCAGTGTGTGCACCGTTTAATCTAGTAATCCAGTATGAATCTGCAGTGAGATCTTACACTGGGCCGTTGATGATGAGAGCCATCATTACGTTCATATCAGCAATAAACTCCTGCAAGTTTTGGTACGGCAGGTCCAGCTCTGTAGTTCTGCATATAGAACACAAACACACACCCGAACAGACAGACAGACAGACACACACATGCACCCAAATGGACACACACATACACAGACAGACACAGACATGCATACAATCTCAATATTTTATGTAATGCTGCTATTGCTTAAGTTTTTATAGAAATTACAGATACAAGTACAGAAAATAAAAAGTAGAAAAAAAGGCTTCCTCACTCCCTTCCTCACACATCCACCCACTTCCTCTCTCACTCATTCTCCCTCTCACTGATCCATTCCTTCCCCTCTCTCACTCCCTCATCCACTCCCTCATCCACTTCCCCGCTCTCGCTCACTTGTCCAAGGGGCTGTGTTTGGTGTAAACGTGAACAACTCCATCCAACATCCTGCAGGTGTAGCCCAGATCTGGAGGCAGATTTTTGAGGTCCTGCCCCTCATATGGGTGAATCTCACAGACAGGGGGGTGTACAGGGGCATCTGCACATACACATACGCACACAAACACGCTGTGTTAAGTTTAGTTTTACATTGGAGCTACAAGGCTCATGTTGCTAATAACCCTACTAGTTAGCATGGTGCTAACTGTGGTTTCTATTACTTAAGACTCTAGAACCATGAAGTGAAGTAACAAAAAATCAGGTTCCTTTTGCTAGTATGAAGCAAACTTTGTGTTTTACTATATATATATATGTACATATATATACAGTGGGGGAAATAATTATTTGATCCCCTGCTGAATTTGTGCGGTTGCTGACTTACAAAAAAATGAACAGTCTCTAATTTATTAGGTAGTTTCATTTTTATGGAGAGAGACAGAATATCAA
>JBBIGA010102337.1:0-10912 GCA_037576975.1 Alestes dentex | reverse complement strand
ATATATTGCAAATAGACAGTGACGTAACCTGAATTTTGGTGTACGTCGAAACACACCCTAGCCTAAGTCATCTACCTATCCTAACACAGTTGTAAAATCATAGAAACACAACTTAGCCAAAGAAAAAGAAAAAGTAAAATGCCACGTTATTGCACATTCCTCCACCACGCACAACCAAACTAGTTCGCCCACGTAGTCCGTAAGAGCGAGGCTAACGGTGTAAGCCGAGTGGGAGTGGGAGTGAGCGTCGTAAACTCAAAACGTTGAGACTGTTGTAACTCGAGGACCTCCTGTAGTTTATGTTGTATTGTATATTGCTATATGTTATGCTGCTTCTACTTTCTTCTCATGTACTGTACTCTTTGTTGTTGTAACAACAAATAAAGGGTTATGTTATCTCTTATCTTAGAAATCCTCAAAACCTTTTCTGAATTTATTTTTCTCACTTGCAGAAGTCATGAGAGTTCATAGGACTATACACTTGTCATCTCGAATATGCTTAGCATCACACAGAAACCTGCAACCTTCATACCTAAGGACTGGAGAAAAAGTCAACAGACCTAAACCCGTGACAACAGACACACAGACCCTGAAGGAGCACCTGGGGCAGTTTTAAAGTTTTAATTAGTAACCTAGCTACCTTCACAAAAAATCTCATAAACACTCCAGTTTACCACAAAGGAATGTTGTTCACAGGCAGGCAAGTTATACTTGGCATACGTCCACATTTGGCCAACTGTTGTAGATATTGTACCATGAGTTAACAACAAAAACAACCAGAAAATACAGAGATAATGAATCTGAATCTTCAATGCATATTGGTTATAATGAGCAAAGGATCTTTGTTATGTAAAAGCTTTTTGGTGCTATATTATTAATAATCTTAAGACAAAATACTACACTACTGTACTATGCACAATACTGTGCAAAAGGTTTAAGCATATGGAAATGATACTTTAAAAAGGTATATTTCTGAGCAAAACAATTATGTTTGCTTGGAGAAACTGTTGCTTTTGAATCAATACAAATAACATTAATTAGCAGTAATTTCATGCATGCTCTGCATTAGCTTAACATTTTCCAAACAGCTCTTCATAATAGTCTAGTAGTGCAAGTATTGCAATGAGCATCCAAAAGTTGGCTTCATTAATTTAACATAGGGGTGGTAGCGATGGCTGGGGCATTGTTTAAAAACAATATGTTCTTGTTCATTTGTACCATAGTTTTAATAGGGTTATTCAGTATTCAATTATTCAGTGCACCAACAATGTGGTGCATGGTGTCTGGTAGCTGTAAGTATTTAAAGTAATAAAAATTAAGGTTTAGGAAATTAAGGACATTTCGGGAAAAGTGTAACACTGACACATATCGTGTCATCATATATTGTTTATTGATTTATTGTAGATTTTGTGTTTTTGGAACAAATAAATGCTTACTGCTTGGACACTTGGTTTTACATAGAATTTTCTCAGAAGGACTATATTGTAAAAGTGATTTTTTTTCTGTTATAAACTTTACTATCAACAGTGTTAGTTTACAGGTCAGAAAACTGATTTAAAAATGATTCAACTAAGCATGCACATTTTGAAAGCAAATCGATGTTAAGCTATGAATTGTTTTTAATTTCTCAAAGACTGGAGTGGACAGATGAAGGAAGTACCCACAGCTGGGTAAAAACTGCACTAAAGAACAATATTTCCTTCGTAGTCAACTGGGCTCATGTGATTACATTCCCACAGGTTAATTTTTTGTCGGAATATGAAAACATTGAAATGCTTTTGGTCAGTTTTCAATATTTGTTAGATTTCATTACATTTTATATTTTATTCATTTTTTGAGGTATTTGACAAACCAGCACAATGTAAAGGAACAGTGAGTTAGAAAACACTGGATTTTCAAATTTATCCTAGAAAGCTTCCTTTTATGTTGGGGATTTTATGTGTAGAAACACCCAACAAGCATCTACTGGTTAAGCTCAACATTCATGATGCAATTTAGAACAAAATGGCCCCATAACCAAAAAGTATTTGGAGCACATCTACTTGATTTTTTTCCAGCAAAAATGTAACATGACCTACTAGAGCCTTAGTGAGATCATGTGGAGTAACTCAGTTTCACTTCATTGTCCTTTTGTTGAGGACTATTTCTATACAGTCACTTCCTTCATCACTTTTTCCTTCTGGATTAGCTTCTAGTCATTCATTCAGCATACATAGTGGGCCAAAAGTCTGAGGACACTGGTGTTAATGCTTCCATTTGGCACAACTCAGCAGAACCTTTTCAGCAGAACCGATAATGCTGTGTAGCATTGTGACTGTTGGAAATATGGCAATTGAATTAAGTGAATTTTGTCAAAAGTTCTTCCAAGCAAAGAGAGTATTTCTAAGCAGTCAGCTGAAGATTTTTAAAAGGGCTGTGGATGGCACCTAAAACTTTGTGTCAAAAGTGGATCATTGTTTTCCAAACTACAGGTAAAGCTTTGTTCAGGGAGAGAGAGAACAGTCTCTAAACCACTTCTCAGGAAGGTCAACAAAGCAAAATGTTTGCCATAGGCTAAGACATACATACATTGATTCGAATGTCCTATTTACTGCTGAATCCAGGTTTGACATTTATAGCAGTAACAAAATGGTTTGTCTACAGAGAAGAACAGAAAAGAGATTGATACCACTATGTATCAAACCAACAGTGAAGTATGGTGTTGGGAGTGTTCAAGTCTGGGGCTGTTTACCCTTGGGCACCTTCACAGTATCAAGACCCTAACAAAGAAGAAGTACCACCCCATTCTTTTGACATGCAAACCCTCTGGTTTGGATATATTTAGGGAAGAATTCATTCTGTAGCAGGATGATGACCCAAAAAAGCTCTTCAATAGAAACCTACAACTGCTGTAGGAAAATCAGGGAATATTAACTGTTGTAGACTTTCCTCCACAGTTACCTGATCTAAACCCCACAGAGCATTTATGGAGGAACAACATGAGAAAGCAAGGCATTCAGTAACATCACAAGATGCTGTTTGGAATATTATGAAAACATGCAGGAATGGTCAGATTTTGCCAGCTTGAGGCCACACAGTCATTGCAGCAGGTGGGCATAGCAAATTCAACTATTCCCTTAAATTAAAGCTAGAGCTCTCAGACTTTTATCCCCCAACTGTATGTACCATTCTCACCTGTTTATTGGAGTATAATTCTGAGGATTCAAGCTTGAGAATGAATCTCTAGTTTATCTTTCATAACCTCATAACCTAAGCAATATTTTGTACTTCTCTCTAGTCTTTTTTTTTTTTAGCAATCTCACGTGTGGATGTTTCTATTTTTGAAGGATACAGTGTGCTTACAGTTAGTGACTTAACAAAGCTCCACTGTATGCACAAAGATGAATCATCCTTCCCGGGTGCTTCACCAGAGACAGCACTGTTTATTTTTGTGTAACGCAGTGATAATGAAAGACAGTCGTTCCCCAAAGTCCTATCAGGGGAAGTTGCACATAACAAGAAAGATCTTCCTTTGATCCTCATCCAGGCCTCATCCACTATGTGAGAATCAGTGCATGGTAAAGGTGAGATGCATCGTTTCCCAGTTAAATGGTCCATGTCAAACCGCTCTGTGACCAGTCTTATCATAGATCATCACTTGCTTTTCCAAAATGAGCATGATCAAGGGTGAGTTGCAACCTCAGTGGCTTAGAGTGACTGAGCAGCTGTAGTCTCTGTGGTTGACATGGGTCAGTACAGAGGTTACATGGTGTGGGAACTCCCACTTCTTCTTGCAGCAGTGTTTCCTCTCTCAGCGAAGGTTCCCGGCAGTGATGCGGCAACCACCCAGAACTACAGCTTTTTTTTTTTTTTCACCGGCCACAGGGCTGACATTTATTCTCACCATAGGCTGCATAGATGAGAAAGATATCTATGACATTATAATAAACCAAGTGTACTAGGCCTGCATAGAACATGATATGCGTGTGTGATACTGTATCAGCTAAACCACTCTTCTCCTAAGGATCCAAATAGCGTTAAAATAACCTCACATCATCAGTTCCCTCCCTTTGCGGGGCTTTGCCGATTTCCTCATTGTGAATAATGTGGGGATGCTCCCACTTTCTTGTTCCACATTTCTTTCCTCTTTTTTTCAAGGTGCAACGCTGCTTCTGTTTTTTTCTATATGCAGACCCAGGAGGAAGTGGTGGAACTTTTATAGAGACATATTTGAAGTGTCAGGCAATTCTGAGACTGTGAAGCACATCGCTCTCAGCCGTGCCAACGCTTTGGTCCTGCTTTCAAAAAGAAGAAAGGAACTACATTGGCTGCATGGGGCCATTTTCAGAGCCGTTGCAGAGAGGCAGCCGTCTCAAGCTTAGTTTAAGCTTCATTTAGTTTGTGTCCCAAATGCAAGTTTGTCATTTATGATTCGTTTTTACCCAATTATTTTACAACTTTTCTGAAATCTTTTAGAATGAAATAGGCCATTTTTGTTACTGCGTCTTTAAGCCTGATGAATGGAAATGACTCCTGTTCTAATTGGCTGCACTGAGCTGTGACTGGTTCAAAAAGCAGTCTGGGCTGAAACACTAGGAATGAGCAAAACTGGCTGAACGGTTGGACGGATATAAATGAGTTGTATTTTGGTGCACAACAGAAACATTGAATCAGAACAAGCTGTACAGATTATTTTAAAACGTTAACATTGGTTACATACAACATCAAACTCTTTGTTTCAAAGTGATAAAAAAATTCACTTTCCCCACAAAATGGGCCCTTTAACTCCTGCTTTAAACAGCTGCCATTGCACAAATTTGAGGTGCGTCCTGTCCCAAATGCCACTGCCTGTTGCTTAAAGTCTAAAAATGGAATCTGCACATTAACTCCCTCAATGCATCCTTCAGAACAAGAATGGAAACTCCAAAAGCGTGAAGAGAAGGACAGGGGGACTGTGAGAGGGGAGCATTGCTCAACCGAAAGTTGTGAAAAGAAAGTACGATTGCCTTTTTTTTGTGGTCTGTGGTTTTCAAAGCACAGCTGAACTTATTGGGCAGTATCAACATTTTCAAACATTCTGGGTCACTTTAAGTGTCTCTAAAGGTTTTGGGTCATGTTGGCCATGAACTCGTCCTGTTACATTAAGTCACGTTTGTTAAGACAGGGCCAAAATTCTTCAAAAGTCTAGTCAAGCGGAAGCCGTTTTAATGGACTTATGTCAAAAAGCAGAGTGCCAGTGAATGATTCTAATAACCTAAATGCAGCTTTTTTTTTAGGACATCTCTCTCACTGACAGACAGCTGGCAACCTACAAACAAGTGACCAGCCCCAATAGTTGGAAGGCGACTTTTCACAGTAAGTGTTACTGTTTTTGAATCAGCACTGGTAGTTTGAATGGATTTGTGAGCTAACGATAGCAAAATAAAGAAAACAGAGATAGTTGGAATTGCCCAAAGCTGTGAAATGGTCCGGCAGACTGTATTGTTGATTTTCCTTTCCCTTTTTTTTAACTGGAGAGGAAAGGAATTTACTTTTTTGATCAGTTCCTTATTTGTTCTCCACATTTAGTTCCTAATTCCCTTTTCATTCTCTTCTTTTGGTTCCACACCTGCGTTGCTTTGCTGATCGGCACAGAAAATTCAGTTCCCATGCTGACTGATGCTGGATGTGAAAAGAAATACAGCTGCTGTTTATGGAAGTCTTTTTCCTGATATGTTTACGTCATAGCTACTTTACTTCCATTAGTATTTCTGCTTCTCATCATTTTCCTGAGAGTAGCAACATTTTTAACTGAGTAAAGTTTCGGGCTGTTCTGTCTACGTCTGGACCTTCAGTGTCCTAACTCTGAGAAGCCTGATGTGATGATGATACAAATTGCGTTAGCGTATTTCTCACAAGTAAAAGAAGTAAAATGAGGAAGACGCTAAAATAAGTGGAATTCCATAGACTTTCTCTATGGATGTGTCACTGAGATATAAAGAACGTCATTCAGAGTTCATTGCAACGAAATATGGTGACTTCTATAGTGATTTCTTTACAGGGGAGGCAATAGGACAATGTCACAAATGTGGCCATTTTATTTACTCTCCAAAACCACCAGTGGTAAATCAAAAACAAGTATGTTTTCTTTGGGGACTTTGTTTGCTCATTTGTCCTCCTTGCATGTACCTCTCTAACGTGTAAATTAAATGTAAAAAAAAAAAAAAGAAAAGGTAATACAATTATTCAGCCATCAGGCAGCATATTTGTCACTATTTGTTTAATAGCTTTCTGTGATTTCTTTCAAGGCACTGGTTCCTATCACCACCAAATTTGAAAAAGCTGTGAACTCACCTCATAAAAGAACCTAAGGGTGTGATGTGATAATTTAAGATAGTTGTAATGATGAGCAAGTCTCTTTCGTTTGAATTCTAGCCATAGCCGCGCGCACACACACACATAGAATGAATACTCCCACACACATTTTTTCCAAGAAAATGCGTCAAGACAAAAGTCCTTTCAGTTTTCACCAGGATTTCAACAGGATGAAATCAGTCCTGTTGGGACCTGCATGAAAAGGTCTTGCTTCAAGTAAGCAACCAGCCAGTTGCATAATCCTTTCAGAAACTCAGCTCTGGATATTGTAATGGCAGAAACACAAGCCAGGATATCGATATGCATCTGGACGACCCAAATTTGAATTCTGTTGTACGGAATATGAGATTCCCAAGTGAATTCACACACAGAGACTCTTTTTCAGCAGCGTAAAGTAACAATCAGGATCAAGAGGTCCATTCAAGGCCTGTCACAATAAAAAGACACAGCTATACTGTTAAACGGGCTCTATAGTGTAATGTAGTATGAAAAACTTGCAAATGTTAAAACAATCCACAGGGTCCATATAAGGAGATTAAAAATGGAAAAACAGACCCTTTGGTATTCATCAGTTTTATGATGTCACAAAAACGTAATGGATAAAGTTCAGTAAGTTTGGTAGATAGTCATGTAAAAACAATTTAGGACTGTTTTTGTTGCATCAAACCACACAGATCGAATATAAACGGGCTCTTTAAAATAAGATCGATGAAGCTATATGGTCCAATACTGCTGTGTACATTCAGCTTTTGGTGTGAACATTTTTTCCATTTGAGCTGAATGTGTCAGGGCTTGTTTGTTTGAATGTGAATGAACTTGCTTGACCAGAACAGTTCCTCACGCCCATATATGGCTGCCGGAAGAAACGGCCTATCTACAGGTAGATCGACAGGTGTGTTGTAACCAGTTCCATTGGCTCAGCAAGCCACATTGTAATTCTACCTTTCCAAGCTTTTTTTCAAAGGACTTTTACTCAAGCTCAAGCATATTTGCCAGAACAGGGATGTACTTTGACACAGTTCTGCTCGCATTCCGTTTCATTTTAGGCAATAATTCACTCTGTTCTTCAGTTTAGCCGCTGCACTGCTTAGTGCTTGGGCTTTCTTTGTAGTCTTAGAAATCCACTAAAATTGCCATCCTGGGCCCGAGGACAGTTGTCACTATAATAGTTCAATTGATGGGAAATGAAGATTCACTACAGACAAGCTTAAGATTACAGTAATTTATGTGCACTTTAATACAGAAATGCCATGACTGTCTTTAGACGTCAAACTTGGCACATTGCTTTACAGCAGTAGCAGCTGTTTCGTCATCGTAAGCTTAATATGCATGAACTTTGCCCAGTTTTTCCACTTGTGTTTACGACCTTGTCTGCCACAGGAATGTAACTTCCAAGGAAGTCCTGGCCTATGCAATGCTCTGGAAAGAGATTAAAGACTGACAAGAACATTCTCGATCCCAGGCCCACTCAGAATTTTCAGTTGCCCCGGCAGTAGCCCTTTATACGGTGCAAATTGTACAAAGTGTCATAATCTTAACTATAGGCTATTAGTTTCTGTGGGGATTTGGGGAAATTACACGGCTCGTTTATCCCCACTGAAATGACATGACAGAACGTCCTTTTAAACAGCATTCACATCCTGGTATCCAGGAATTTCATCTGAATTCCTACAACAGTCCTATAACAGTTGTTACCGTTTACAGGATTAGATTGTTTTAGTAGTATTATATAGGACTATATGTGCCTAATAACCTCTACTATACATCTCTTTTAAGGGTATTAGTGCCTTAGCCGCAGATACGCTGGGTGGCCCCCGTCTGTATTTTATAGTATAGAATTCACACAGAGCCTCTTTTATCATTGAGCAGCCATCAGGATCAGTGTTTACGTTTAAGGACTGTCACATCTTCTGGGTTAAAAGAATGGTTTATCTAAAAAAAAAAATCAAATTTCTACAGTTTTTACCTGTAGCCCAAATGTAGACGAGTCAGCCAAGGCACGTTTGATGTCTGACATGTGCTTTTTTATCATGAGGCTAAAATAATGTAAGATTTTAAATGACACAGTCTTTTCAATTTGCATATTGTAAAGGGAAGGTAGTGTTCTCAAATTAGGCAAATATGCTAGATAGATAGATAGATAGATAGATAGATAGATAGATAGATAGATAGATAGATAGATAGATAGATAGATAGATAAGAAAGAAAACTTGACACACAGCAGGGTGTTTTGTTGCGACCGAGACCCCAGTGTAAGACCCTCTGTGTGTGTTCACTGTAGTGTGTTTACTGCTCCGCTGCAGTGTGAGGGCGTCCCCTGCTGCCCTTTTTCTGTTACTCCACCCTGCTTTGTGGAGCGCCCCCTGCTGTCCGCTCGGTTTCTCCTCAGCGGGGCAGCAGAGCTCTCCGGGCCGCCCCGTGGCAGCGTGGCCCCCTCTGTTCACCAGAGGAAGAAGATGAGAAGGAAGATGTCCGAAGCTCACGCCGAGGCGGGAAACGAAATGCCGGCAAAAAAACAGAAACTGAGCAGCGACGAGAACAGCAACCCCGACCTTTCTGGAGACGAAAATGTGAGCCGTGATTGCGAGGTTGTTTCTGGTTCCTCTGTTCCTCAGAGTCCCTCAGTCTGACCAAATCCTGGCCTCTTTTGTTGATGATGGTGGGGCTGGAAGTTGTCCTCGGCCTCTGAAGTAATGCTTTCGTGTCTGACTGGACCTAAACGGAATGCGTTTTTCTTTTTGTTTTCCTCCCTTCTCCTGTTTTCTCCTCTGTGTTTGTACTGAGACCCGAGATGGCTTGTGATCATGTTAGCCTGCTAACTTAGCTGACTGGCCAGGGGGCAGGCTGGAAAATACTGTTCGGCCTGATAAACGGGCTCGTGTTTTAATTAACAGGGAATTGCAAACATATTCGATATTTATTTAAAACGTTGTGCAGGTTATTGTACTTATTAGACGAGCTGTAACGACTAGGCCGTGTTGACTGTCAGAGTCCCTGTGGGAGTGAGGTCTTCATCACTGTCCCACTAAAACACAGGATACTGGTCAGTGTGAAACCTGTCAGTGCTGTTTGGAGATACAGTGCTCTTCAGTGACAGACCTAGCTTCCACTTGCAGCTGTGACCAATGTCACCAAGCTACAATATTTAATCAGCATATTCATTAAACGTGTGGAGGCACAGCATCAAATATACTATATGGACAAAAGTATTGGGACGCCGATTAGCCCAACATGTAATTTAATGACATTACATTCAACGATATGGACTTTATTATGGAGTTTGTCCTCCCTTTTGCAACTAAAACACCTTCCACTCTTCTCTAAAGGCTTTTCACAAGGTTTTGAAGTGTTTCTGTGGGAATTTGTGCCCATTCGTTTGATAGCGTGTTAATGAGGTCAGGCACTGATATTGGACTAGAAAGCCTGGCTTCCAGTCTCCATTCCAGTTCATCCTAAAGGTGTTGGATGGGGTTGAGGTCAGGGTTCTGTGCGGGCAAGTCAAGATTTACCACATCGAACTCATCCAACCATGTCTTTATGGACCTTGCTATGTGCACTAGGGCACAGTCATGCTGGAATAGAAAAGGGCCTTCCCCAAACTGTGTCCACAAAGTTGTCATTGTCCAAAATGTTTTGGTATGCTGAAGCATTAAGATTGTTCTTCACTGGAAGTGAGAGGGCAAGCGCAAACCCTAAAAACAGATGTGTCCCAATTCTTTTGCTGATATAATGTATGTCCTTGTGTTGCAGGATGATGCTGTCAGCATCGAGAGTGGCACCAACGCTGAACGCCCTGACACGCCCACCAACACTGCCAATGCCCCTGGCAGGAAGAACTGGGGCAAGGGCAAATGGAAGTCGAAAAAATGCAAATACTCATTCAAGTGTGTAAACAGTCTGAGGGTAAGGGAACAGTCTGATCTAATAGCAAGCCCTTAGCATTGAACCACTACTTCTCCGTAATGTTCTTTTTGTTTGATAATATCGATTGGTTTCTTCAGGAAGACCATGGCCAACCTTTGTTTGGTGTCCAGTTCAACTGGCATAGTAAGGAGGGCGACCCCCTTGTCTTTGCAACCGTTGGAAGTAACAGAGTAAGTGGCAAAAACTTTTTGCTTAATTCATAGACTAGTGATGTTAAACAGCTGCATCCTACAATTTTCTTGTATTTTATGTAGAGGTGGGTGATCAAAGTCATTTTCACAATATGCAGTACGTGTCACAATAGTAAATCTAATTGGACAGGACTAATTATGCCATGTAATGAAACAAGAGACAGTGTTCTTTCAATACTGATGTGTGATACTAACAAAAGCATGTTGTGATTTAATGTGGTAATTATCACATTGTCATATTGGCCACCCCTATTCATTTTCTCCTTAAGTTTTATTTATACTATTTGTAAGTTTACAATAATTGTCAACACCTCTTTATCCCATTCAAATGACCTAATTATATAAATATACATATATATGTAGTGTGTGTGTGTGTGTGTATGTATGTATGTATATATATATATATATATATGTGTGTGTGTGTGTGTGTGTGTGTGTGTGTGTGTGTGTGTGTGTGTGTGTGT